>NJDC01008138.1:7064-25109 GCA_002245475.1 Calephelis virginiensis | reverse complement strand
CATTTTTTTTATTTGATTTTTTATTCTCTGATTGTAGAGGTTGTAGAATAAGACTTTTATGGGACGACTTCTTAACTACCTGCAGTCCACTATATGGGTAATTAAGAAGCATGTAGTTAAGTAGTAGGTATTATATTTTCATTGCAATGATTGGAATTTCAGAAAAAAATTAATTAAATATATGTAATCTCTCGTTTCTAACTAATTTAATGCTTAAGGGAGGTGAAACCAAAAATGTTGCTGATAATTGACCAATTTCGCAGGGATTGTAATTCGATTCACCAAATTGTCTTTCCTGAGCTGACTTGCACTACACGTGACGAAACTCGCAAAAGTATATCCAATCTGTAGTATAAGGCCTATATATTACAATGAAGACTATATATTATTATGTATACCTATATATTAGAAAGATACGTGCACAATGACGTGCTCAAACGTGACGAACTAATTTCAACATAATAAGTATATTCAAATCAGCAACTTCTACTCTAATATAATTTCTTGGGTCAGGTGGTTATAAAACTCTCAGTATTGACATAATCAGTCCAGTAATAAAGCAGTTAGCAAAAAAATAAAGGTGATTTAATTTAAGTTTCAAAATGAGGACACGTGTAAAAATAATGACGTGTCCAGATGACGAAATATTATGTGATAATCTATATATTAATACGTGAAGCAAAAACTTTGGACCCCTTTTTACGAAAATTGCAGTATGACATTTGGCCCACTTATAGTTAATGTGTAGGAGAAGTGCAGAACGCTAATATTTTTCAATAATAATGTTTATAAAGTACATTAAATCAATAAATAAAACATTAGCCACACTACCAAGACACAAAATATAGATATATAAGTATAGAAGTCAATCGTAAAATCGTAATCGTAATAGGTATAGAAGTCAATCGCATGCATGTACCTCTCTTTTTGATAAACTCGACGGTCGTGCTATATATGTATATATATATAGGGTTGGTCATCTTCGACACAAAAAAAACAGTAGTGGTACTTGTATCTAGTGTTTGATTTGTTGTTGAGATTGAACCAGGAAGATAAACGGAAATCTATATATTAATACCTAATGCCAAAATTTTGGACCCCTTTTTACGAAAATTGCGCGAACGGAGGAGTATGAAATTTGACCCACTCATAGTTTATGTGTAGGAGAAATGCAGAACTCTAATATTTGTCAATAATAATGCTTAAAAAGTACATTAAATCAATAAATAAAACATTATCCACACTACCATGCATTTGACACACACAAACAAACTTATTGATGATAACGATAAAAGATCACAGATGGCGCACTAAAAACTTTTGGAAACAAAGTAGTTGGTCTTGAAAAAAGGAAGATGACGTTCTTATTAATAAGATAGATATTAAAATTTATTGTGGTCGAATTTCGACTAACGGGTGACCACTAGTAATTTTATATTTCACACGTGTGTCCAGTCTCTTGAATCGAGTTGGTGAATAACTTCCGCATTTGGACATTGAAGAAATAAAATGTAGGTATTTGATTTGATTGTAAACGATTAATTAAGTAAAAATATGTTTAACCTAATAAATCTGCTGCATTTAGGAGAGAAATTCCATACCATAACTTCTAGCTCCGAGTGGTAGTTGCTGTCGATGCGTCTGTATGTATGGTTTTACTTAATTTGAATAAACGGTAAAAGGGTAAAAAAAGCTAAGTTTTACAGTTTGTCCCGTAAATTCAAATAATTCACAACCGGTCCCATGGTGTAATGGTTAGCACTCTGGACTCTGAATCCAGCGATCCGAGTTCAAGTCTCGGTGGGACCTGGATTTTTTTCAAATCCCATTTTTTCCATATACTTGCATAGTGAACGTAATAAAATAATAGTTAGGTAGCACAACGATTGTGTTTGCACTAGCACCAGTTACTTTTAAGGCTTTTACCAAACACTCAAAAAACTTTTTCGTGTTACGATTAAACTACATTTCTTTTCAATTAGCGTTTGGCCCATTTATCTTAGTAGCGGTTGTAGAAGGTTGTGAACACTTGATGTAAACATTGGTTTGCATCCGTCTGGACCGTAGATTTAATCCGAATTTAATATCAATTGAAAGATGGAAACAAAGTTTCCTCCTAAGCTATCCTTGTGGTAATACGTATCTAGAACAGCCTGGGACGTCTTTAAGACTTACTTTATTATGCAACTTAAATCTCAAATTTACATCGTTTTCTGCGTAAACATATGATATATATATATATATAAAAAAAAGAAAAAAAACTTACTACAAATTGTTAGGCAGTCAGTACTTCCCACGTTATTAATTTTAATTTGATCTATTTATTCTGTTGATAATATATTTCAATGATGCCTGTTTTTGAGATTCTAGTATACATAATGATAATAAAATATGTATCTTATAACATAAGTAACTCATTTCATTCCCCTTTTTGTTATACTTATTGGGAATTTTAAAATAATTGCTGTTTTACCTTACAATACTTTAAAAGATCTTTGGGAAGCCATAATTTGAATTTTTGAAAAATATGATTCATAGAATAAATAAGATCAGTTTAACATAGGATTAATTAAAGGCATTTTCACAATTATCAGTACATAAAAAAATCACTAAGTCTTAAAGATGATAGGTATTTAAAAGTATCTTCACGCCCATATCCCCTTAGAGGTAGGCAGAGGCACAACCAGGGCACCCACGACTAGCCGAAGACACTAAGTCCCACAATGTGATAGGTGGCAAGCCTATCGCCAACCGGGCACATATCCAATCCCGGGCAACGTTTTTTTTTAATTAGAAAATTAGAAAAACCAAGTTTTTTTGTTGCCCGACCCGGGAATCGAACCCGGGACCTCATGCAGATTATTCCACTGTTATTGTTTCCAGATTCCAAATATCAGTTTTTATTATTAAAGAGCTTTTATTAACTTCGTTGGTATCTACGTATCGATGTAACGGAATCTTAGAAAGTCTTTTACACCTACTTTAAAAATTGGATGGATTGACTTCTCAAATATATTAAGGGCCGAGGACCACACACTATTTTAAAGACAAATTGACTTTAAATTTTATACGAAAAAATGATTTTTTCTTAATCACTAATTTTTTTATTAGAACTTCCAGTTTTTTAAATTTTGTAGAACTAGAACTAGTTCTACAAAATAAAAAAAAAATAAAAAATCTAGAAGTAGAACTTCGGTAATTTTTTAAACTATTGTCTATCATAAATATATCTTTTACGCAACGACATAAAAAGTTCATTTTTATCACTTGTCAACTGACTAACTTTAGCGATTAATATGCGAAAAATCTTCCAAAATTTAACGCTTTAACGTTTAACGAAGTTAATTATTTGATTAACGGTGCTCAGGTTTGCGCAAATACCTATATCTTTAATTTCAATTCAATCTCTTTAAAACATAATTTTCATTCAAGACTCTTGTCTTTCGTTGTGCTTATATAAAATCAGATGAGACCGAGTGATGTTATTTGAAAAATAAGCGAAAATCATTTTTGATTTTTATATATGGCTAATTTTAACCCTTTCCGTAATAAACAAATGACAATAAAACTTGAGGATTCACAATGAAATTCAAAAATGTATGATTGAACGATTCGTGGGTAATCGAATTATTATCAAATTGGCAATCGGCTACTATCCATCATGCGTCGACAGAAGTGCAGCGGGAGGAGTTATCTGGCAATCAACAATAGCTCAGTGACATTACCATTTTACATGTAGGAAACCAACAAGCAGAACTATTTCATCAAATAAACAAGCAGAAAATTATTTTAACCGGTTACCGAGATATTACTCATCCGAAAATAGGTCGCAAATGATAGGAATAGGTGAAGTAAAAAATAGCAACTGATATACACTTGTATTTTTTAAATCCTGTTTTAGCTGTATAAATGTCTTTATTTAAATTTGTTAATCAATAAATAATCAATAAAATAGAAGTATCTTCACGCCTATATCCCCGAAGAGGTAGGCAGAGGTACAACCAAGGCACCCACGACTAGCCGAAGACACTAAGTCCCACAATGTGATAGGTGGCAAGCCTATCGCCAACCGGGCACATTTCCAATCCCGACCAACATTTTTTTTATTAGAAAATTGGAAAAATCCCATTTTCTTTTTAGTTGGCCGACCCGGGATTCGAACCCGGGACCTCATGCAGTCAAGTCCAACACCCGGACCGCTAGACCACAGAGGCGATAAAATATTAGCGTGAAAAGCGTAGGCATGTCGAGAGAGCTAAGCAGATCTGTAGAAATCGTGAGACTTGGTGCTCGAGACTCTCTTCCTACTCTGCAAGGGACTTGGTGTGAATATGTGTGTAAAATAAATTACATATACCTAATACAATCTACGAATTGGATATGGTAAGCGGAAATACTAAGGTTCATACATTGCCACCGTTTGAATAATGAGTAGGTAAGGTACAAAGAAAATAATATAAGAAGCGGTATGATTCTACTAGATCATATTATGTACTCATTTAAATAAAAAAAAGTAAGGAAGTGACAAAACCATTAAAAATTATTGGCTTGTATTAAAAATGAATATTACATAATACAGGGTGTCAGGTCGCAGAATGGCAACTGTCTCGTCCACCCCATTGCGCTCCGCTGAGTTATGTCCACAAACATTTTGAATAACATCACTTTGTTATTCTGTTATTGATATTATAATATTGTATTCTAACTGTCGAAGGTCTGAAAAATGTAGCATGCAATGCTAGTATTGATACTTATAATGTTCACATATTTGTTGATCTATATTGTACACTCCTATCCTATCTTTGGCCTATCGTCAAATGGCGTCATTCGAGGAGGTATGTTTTTGATCACAGTTGAGGACAGGCATCTGTTATTTGTATGAATATGTATTCATTTTATTTTATTTTTGGTTTGGGCGTTTGAAATTTCTACGTTTATCTATCTTTTAGCTCTTGAATGACAATATCCATTGTTAAACATAATTCCATGTAGTAATGCAGTCGATGCATTTCTTTTACATATACCTACGCTATAGTGCAGATAGTGTATTGTAAATATTGATTTATACCTAAATGTTTGGACAAGCCTGTTACTTCACCAAGTTTTAACTAGAATACGGTGTGCCGTTTTATAGTTCCTTAGTTAGTTACTTTTTCTCGATCGAGCGAGCTGAAAAACTTTGATACGGTAGTAAAATTGCGGATTAGCAGGCATAATATACAACTTGTCTCTGGCTCGTTGCATCCTTCTGGCTCCTTGAATCCCAGTTAGCTAATCTTTAGCAATTAGAGACACACAATCTTACTATTCTGCTCAAAATATACAAAAATAGTTACTTATAATTTGCACAAAATTTGATAACATGAACTGTTAATAACCACTTTTTTATGAAACACAATTTAATTAAAAAACATTCCTCGAACAAAATATGATTATATTATACTAAAACAAGTATCAAATTTCTTGAATCAATCAACAATATCTCGGCAGTAGCCACTGTTATTGTACTAGCAAAAATGCAGCCGCGGACATTTGGATGACCATACCGCTTTATTGCCTCACAATTACCAATAGGGGTTACTTTCTAGTTCATAATGAACTTTACTAGCAAGATATAAAGTTTAATTTAAAATAAATTTAATATAGGACTAATTGGGAAGTGATGAACTGACCACAAGTGACCAAAACATCTATATAAACAAATGGAAGTGTTTGTCTACCCTGTATATGTTTGTTGTGTATTTTTTTAATTATAAAGTTGCGAGATCTGAAAAATATTTGCTTATACCATTTGGAGCATTCCTCGTTGAGTGCGTTGTCGATATATAGTAGGCAGTACCGTCTTTACCATAAGGGCACACAGGGCCAGTGCCCAGGGCCCCCTTAGTTAGAGGGCCCCGACGTATCGAACATTTATTCTCAAAATATTTTGGTCCGGTGCATTTTACCAAATTTTACTTTACGCGTTGCCCGAACGTCGATCTTTTTCAGAGTTATTCGAATCAATACACGTATTAGAATAATTTGAGTGTTTCGAACACCATCGTAATTAACGAGACATTTACTTGAATTTATGCGCTAGATTCTATGAATTGTAGTTTCAAATTCCATATTTAACTTTTAATTTAGTTATTTGTTAATTTGAAATTTTACAAAATATAATATTTCTGAACGTATCCTACCTTATTTATACCATCTAGCGATCATTTATGCAAATTACTCCGATGCCAAAGTAAAGCAGCTATATATAAATGTAGAGTATGGTTGAGGGAATCCCCTGATAATGTATGCATAAACTATGAACTTTCAGTCGGAAAAAATCACTCATAGTATCTCTAAGTGGTCTGTAGAATCACTTAAAATTATCATTTATTATGTATGAGTGTCGTGACTCAATTTCGTTTAACATAATTTGGATAAGATAAAAATAATTTTCCATCTGTATGATGTTATGGAAATTTTGAATAAAACAGGCATAGAAAGTGATAGGTGATAATCTCAACAAATCGAGTTTAAGGATTTAGTAGAAGATTTTACTCAACGGAAATGTCGAAAGAGACTATTATCGTACAAAAAATGGCATACTGTAATATACTATAATATGTCAATCTGCATATGATTACTCATAACTCATAATAAAGCAGATAATAGTGAAAAAAATTTGTAACGTTTTACATTCCAAAAGGGCCCCAAGTTTTTGTGTGCCCAAGGGCCCCAGCATAGTGTAAGACGGCCCTGATAGTAGGTACCCAGTCCAGCATGTAGTTCGCCCCGAACTTATAACTCGCCGAGAGCCTTTTAATCCTTACACGATTCCACATCCAATCACTCACCATTTCTTTAATACGAGTATGGTAACAAAGTTTTACCGCAAACAATCGTAATATTAAGCTTTGGAATAGTGAGTAAATAATTATTATTACTAGTGGTCGCCCGTTGGTCGAAATTCGACCATAACAAATTTTAATATCTTGTTGATAAGAACGCCATCTTCATTTCTCAAGACCAACTACTTTGTTTCCAAACTTTTTAGTGCGCCATCTGTGAGCTTTTATCGTTATCATCAATATATTTGTTTGTGTGTGTCAAATGCATGGTAGTGTGGGTAATGTTTTATTTATTGATTTAATGTACTTTTTAAGTATTATTATTGAAAAATATTAACGTTCTGAACTTCTCCTACACATAAACTATAAGTGTACCAAATTTTATGCTCCTGCGTCTGCGCAATTTTCGTAAAAAGGGGTCCTAAGTTTTGGCCTCACGTATTATTATATAGATTAAAATATA
Organism: Calephelis virginiensis; assembly: GCA_002245475.1. NCBI lineage: Eukaryota > Metazoa > Arthropoda > Insecta > Lepidoptera > Riodinidae > Calephelis > Calephelis virginiensis. The sequence continues at coordinate 17,819 of NJDC01008138.1, read as the reverse complement.
TATCTATTAAAAACACAAAAACCCGAGTATACAAAACTTATTACTCTACTAGTGGTTTTGAAGTATTGCATAAATACTTAGTAAAATATATGATTTTTTTTATCGCAATGAGTACTTTTCCGATTAGCCTAAGATACTTAGTCCCACAACGTGATAGGTGGCAAACATGTTGCCAATTGGGCACATGTTTTATCGAGGATGACGATGTTTCTATTAGAAAATTGGTAGGTAGGTACGTTTAATTTGAAATTGAACTGATCCTCATCAAGTTCTCCAGAAATGTCATTTGAATTATAACCAACTCGACCAACGGTTGGTACCTTTCAATCCATGTAAGGGACATACTTGAATCTTGTTGCTTATTGAATATTCCAACAACATTTACTATCTGCAGATCTAACAAAATCTTTGTCTATATTCTAAAATCCAGATATTGTGGATATGAAATAAGGAAAAAAATTGTGACTGAGTGGTGAACTGCCTGCTATATGCGAACGATGCTGCTCTTTTGGGATCCATATCATCTGAGCTGCAAACACTACTCACGATTATGAATGTATGGAATTCAGGCATACCTACACTGAAATGATCCGGCGATAGAAACTTAGTGAGCTTGTCTTTTTTCAAAACAAATTGTAACATTATAAACATAACTCAAACCTGCAAACTCCACTAACGATCAATATCAATAACCTGTCTAAGATAACAGATAGGGCTACTTTAGATCAGTTACCAAGCAACCACTGTTATTTTTCAATGATAAATAAAAATAACTTAGCAACAAAGCTCTAGACGAGCTATCTTTATCTGTAGATAGGTTATTAATATTGGCCGTAGCTCGTAAGTGGACACGAACTGGCGAAATGACCCTATCTACAGGTAGAACCGGAAAACGACAACGATAAGATGTTGTTGATTGTTGTGGCGGTGGAACAGGTAGAATTAAGGGGTTTATAAATTTGTACTTAAACAAGATATTCGGGGTTGAGTTCCATAAATTATAAACGAACATAGTGTATAACGATACTTTAATAGACAATCGTCAATCGTATCGGAACCAACAAATATAACCAATGAATATAATATAAACTGTAACCATAAATAAACCAGTTGTAAGCAAATAATAAATTGTGATAAAGTAATATCTGAACAATTGGACGAAATTTACAAGTGGCAACATCGTAAATTTATAATTGAATTATTTGAATCGTAATCGGGCTGATCCGATTAGGCGAGATCTTCAATGGGCGGTGATTGCGTGTGGAGGGAACATTAAGTGTGACGTCCCCTTATTTGGTTTCAATCTGTCTGAATTATTGCGTATTTTAAGTTTGACCTACCAACCAGTGCTAAGATATTCCAGACAGAAAACAAAATCTATAGCCAATGTCACTTGAAGTAATGGTATTTTCCAGAGTTCCATATCTAAATGGCAAAAAACAAAACCCATATAGACTCAACATGTCTCATCTCTGTCCATCCGTCCGTATGTCACAGACACTTTATTCATAAATGTAAGGACTACTGCTTAAAACTTGGTAGGTAATGTGAATTATATGTGTTTATAAAAATAAAAGACACACTTAGATGGGCACTCCACTACCCTCGCCCCTGAACACGGCAGATAATTCTAAGGTGTCGCTGTGCTATGGACGGGATCTCAAGTCACATGTGCAAGTCTACGAGCTACCCTTCCCTTAACACAAGACACGACAATGGTGAATTTTAGTCACCATATATGTTACAGGTGCTTCGTTGTCCAGCGGCTTTGATGTTAGGCCTATTGTGCAAGTCTACAGTCTGCCTTACCCTCCAGACCGGAACATGACAGGCTTATTATGGCGGCAGAAGTAGGTAAGGTTGATCCCGCTCCGGGCCAGTTCCTGCACAGCACTACCACTCTTATACACCTGTGTTATGAATGATAGTCAACGATTCTAATGCCGACATAGAAATACCTACATGTACAGACGCTAGAATAAATTTAATAAATACCCAGACCCAGAAATGTAGACATTTCAGTGTTTAAATGTTCATCACACAAGTGTCTGCCCCCGTCGGGAATCGAATTGTTGTGGATTACAGTCGATTTAAATGTGATGAGACTAAAAATCTACATACGAACACATTTGCTAGAAAATACTAAAAATCCGGTACCAACCCATGGTACAACAGCTGATATGTTCTACGGGTACATAAATGTAACCGTGTTGCACTATCGGAAAATTTGTTTACCCGTGATACAATTCATAAAAGTAGTCCAACTGGTTGGTGGGAAATTAATTATATACATAAATCAACTGTAACACTAAAACACGTGAGAGCGCTACGGAGAATCTGTGGTGTAACGCTCGCTGACCGCATTCGTAACAGTGAGGTCCGTGAAAGAGTGGGATTTAAAGAAATTGTTGGTGTTAAAATGCTAAAGGGCATGATCCGCTGGTTTGGTCATGTGGAAAGAATGACAGCTAAAAGATTGCCTTCCATTATCATAAAAAAGTATCTTTCGCTTTACTTCAAAACGGCTAAAATTATTTTGATTACTATTGTAAGAAAAATGGCTCCAATTTTGGAGTAGAACATAGTCTACTTTTTATTCGAAGATCTCAATGAGTAACGTGGGAAAGCTAAATATCTAAAACTCGCGGGTGAAGCCGCGGGTAACTAACTGATATTATTTTTTTTAAATATAGAAAATACTTGTTATCAAACTTTTTCAACCCATAGAGAGTACATTTATTTCTCGTGAGACAACAATTGCATCTATTTTTATAAAGTTGTTCTACGGGTAATATTAAAAAAATGTTCTGTAAGATGGAACACTAGTCGTTTTTATAAATCCGTAGTAAACTAAGAAAACTAAAAAATTTTGGTTAATCTAAATCAAAATACTTTCAACAGCGTTATAATTTCTTAAAATTAATTGAATAAATTTAATTAATTTCTCAACCGTATAACCGCGGATAAAAAATTCTTCAACTAGTACAACTAGTTGGAAGACGGATAGAACAGAATAGAAATATTTTATTCACATTCACCTTACAAGGGGCACTTGTGACGACTCTATATAATACTAGAACTACCACCGGATCGGAAAGCGGCCACACACTGATCCGGCAAGAAACTCAACGGGCTTGTCTTTTTTTCCTTATTCTATAGGTACAAATTTATTAATAATACATCACACATTATTAAAAGTTTATTAAAGATATTAAAAGTATATTGGTATGAAGAGCAACTAATCACAAGCACAAGATAAACTTATACACCCGTAGTACAACCAGTTGGACATTACAGTTCAAGGGTTCAAGTCCAAGGGTTGGTCCCCATAATATCTGTATTCTCAAACTATTAGATACACAAACCAATAATCTAGAAATACAGACATCACACAAATGCGTGAAATATGATCTAGAATTGACAAATATCTACAGGTTATTTTTTTAATCCTCCTTTTATCCTCCCCCACTACTCCTCAAGGTTATGTAAGTACTTTGATTAAGCATTCAAACTTAAAAAAGGCGCTACACCAAGTATCAACACTGAGACTCAAAAAAGCAAGTCCAACTTCTTTCTTTATGCGTCTATCTTAATTTTTTTATTATAAAAATCGTAAGTACAAGCAGTAAAACATATTTCATTCATTTAAATCAAAATGTATTTAAAGGGTTGGACATTTACCCGAGACCAAATGAAATGAATATGAATGCAAATTAAACTCCAGTTGATGTTTGAGAAGCGTGAAAGTGAATATGAAATAATTTTAATTGTAACAAAACGTTTCCTTCTCAACTTCATGGCGGATGAGTGACAACAGTGACTAATTGTTCTAATTTATATTAATTGTGCCTGTAGGACTACCTTTAATATTATTTTTAATTTCAAATCATAAATAAAAATACCAAAATACAGAAAGAGCTTCTGTAGGTTAACAGCTTATGTATGAAAATATCCAATCAAAAAATGTAATTAAGTGTGTTGAAAGAAAGTTCTATAGTTCGTAGGTAAAACTACTGTCACTGTGTTCAAAAGTACCTAAAATGACATACACGAATCAAATTTCCAATTACATGATATCGAGATTCAAGAGTAACCCTACCGAAACCTCGCAGTTTCTCTTTCAACATTGGTAATTAATTAAGTATATATTACTCAACAAAAAAATATAATAGGTGTAAGGAAGTAGGTACCTACCTACTGATAACTAGTAAACACAGAGTCATGGTTTCTGTCCACTATTACGCGACGCTAGTATTGAATGTAAAAAACGACGTTTATTTGACTACGACCAGATGAAACCAAATGATAATAAGGGTCACTATTGACTATTGAAGAAAAAGGCAACGTGACTACGGAAGAAATTGTGCTAATAAGAATAGTTAAAAAATCGAAATATGTTGATACCTGTATTTTGACAACTGCATTGGACATGCTAGGTGTACGCAGAACAGTTATGTCCACTATAAGTTTATGGGCAAATTGAATTACAGTTTTGATTTCTTATTATTTTTTTGATACAAAAACGGAACTAAAAAAGCTTGAAAAAAAATTGTGAATAAGTTAGGCTCAAACTTTCTGGAAAGCTTAATATTTTAAGATCGGTATTGGTAAGTAGTCACATTGCGAGTCGGCGGCGAGATTTTGTTTATTTGGATTACCCTATCGAGCGAAAAGTGGTCTAGTAATTGTTTGTTAGCAAGGATTCGGATAGTGATGTAGTTCAGTGATTTTATGTCGATTGAGTTTAGTAATTTTAAGTGTTGATATCTACTGTACTTGAGCTCATGTATGTAGTAGGAAAAAATAAACATAGCTATAAAAGACTGATGATTTCAAGTGACAGAGTTTTTTCGAACTTATAATGAATAATAAAACAAAAATCTCTTTTTCGCAATTCTTCAATGTATGAATTTATATTTAAAGAAATTAGAAAAGTCAAAATTAAAACTTAGATACATTTAGTATTCTACAAATAATGTTCTTTCGTTTACCGTATTTTGAACCTTAATTAGTTTCTTTTACAAGAGTCACCAAAGCATCAGCATCTTACGTTATAAAAAAAAGTATCTTCACGCCCATATCCCCGAAGAGTTAGGCAAAGGCACAACCAGGGTACCTACGACTAGCCGAAGATACTAAGTCCCAATGCGATAGGTGGCAAGCCTATCGCCAACCGGGCACAGATCCTATCCCGAGCAACATTTTTTTATTAGAAAATTGGAAAAAACTCAATTTACTTTTGTTGCCCGACCCGGGACTCGAACCCGGGACCTCATGCAGTCAAATCCAACAACTGAACCGCTAGACCACAGAGGCTTACGTTATGTTGCAGATATTCGTGGCCAACAGACAACAGTAACCACCTTCCTCAGTTTAAGTTGTTGGCTGATGTCGGCACACGACATTCATGGCACAAAAAATGATATTAAATTTATAACATTTTTTTTTAAAGTTTAGGCGCCATGGAGGGAAAAATTGGTGGCATTTTTCTCGTAATCATTGCATTTCACTCAATTTAATTCAATTCATTTCAATTCATTCATTTCATTTCAAATTTCATTTCAATTAAGTCAATTTTTGATGGTATTTTGTATAATTTTATTTAGTTAAAGCGCACAAGCAAAATGTCTATTCATGTAGAAATTAGTATGTCTTGTATTTGCTCGTTGCCCAATCTCTCCATATGAAATTGCGTTAGGACACAGCTTTAAACAATACAATGAAATTACTTCTATGATGCCTTATGAAAGATTTTAAATATTTTTAACCCTATTTTGCTAAATCATGTCACTTATTGGAAACTTAAACTTTACCATTACCATAGAAAGCCAAAAACTAAAAAAAAACATTTACATTGTGATTTATTTCTGTTTAATTCTGCTCCTTGAGAGTCATTTGTCCTTCTTTGTCAAAAAAACAAAGTCAACGTTATTTGCGATTTTTGGGATTTAGGTACTATTTATGGAACTGTTTACCATTTATAAAAATGTCTAAGTAAATAGACATCTTTTGTTACGAGTACCAAACATCTGGTTTACTTCCTTAATTTTAAATCAAAGTTCTTAATCAAAATTCAAAATTAATTCAGAATCAAAATCCAATAACTTAAGCTGTTCCCATTTGTATATTATTTTGATTCTATGGTTTGTTCTTATAACGCTCTATTCCCAAAATTAAATTCTATTAAAAATAAATTACAATTGAATATGTGTTCAAGTTGTAAATGTTTTATAAATGTTGTCAATACTGTTCTCAATACTTCTAATAAATATATAAATTCACGTGTCGCGGCGTTTGTTATTATGCTCCTCCAAAACGGATTTACCGATTCTTATGAAACTTGGTATTTAAATATTTTTTATTGTTGTAACTAATTTACAAGTGAAACTTAATAACAAGAGGAGATATTTTTCGCTGCTTTGTAACTACACTCGAGAGCAAGTAATTAGGGTCGGTTAAAGAAACCTCAATACATATCTTCAAAACGATAATATCATTCGTAACAAAATAAACTGTATTAGATTCAAAATTAAATACAGTATTTCTATTTAAATTACTCCCTTCGGCTATATTCGTCAAACTTTAGAAATCCGAATGTATTTTAAAGATTATTAGATAGAGTTGTTATTACATAATTAATCATTTCGCTTCTAAATTAAAGCGAAATTAGGTCATGGTTATTAGTATATTAGGTCAGCCAATTTAAAAATAAAAGTATTAAGTGTCAAAAGAGTAAAAAGTGTAAAGCCGAAGCGCATCATTTAAATAGTAGTAGGTACTGTACTTTATCAAATGAAATAAAGAAAGAAAATTATTTATTTGCAGAATATGTGTGTAAATGAGATGTTACAAAAATATTTAAGTATATCTACATATTCTACCATATTTTGGTGAGAAAATATTATAGTATCAATAAAAAAATATATTATTTAATTACATACACTAACTTTTAAGCCAATTATTTGATATATGCCACTCCTTGGTTTTAAATAAATCCTTAAATAAGCAGTCTCTGAGTCTCAATCTCGTTTATTTAATTCACCATTATGTCACTTACCTACACTTGAAGAATGCGCCAGAAACCTTACATTGCTAGAAACAGGACGAAGTCAGTGTGTGTCGCTATAAACTGTTCAACGCGTTCTTCAATGTTTTCAGGCGGTACTAATAAAGTAGACCTTAATTACTACAAGGAGAAAAGATCGCTATTTGGTGGACACGATGCTCAGGAATCGGTTTCTAACGGGAACTTTACTGACGCAACAATTTCTACGACTTGGACTGTCAAAAGACGGCTTGCTGAAGCCAATTTAAAGATCCTTCGACCCGCAAACGGTCGTGAGTTAAAGCGTCAGCATCGTGTATGAAGACTCAGATATGCACGGGGAGCTACTCCGATTTGACTATTGAAGATTGGTCAAGAGTAATGCCCACAGATGTATCAAGATTCATGCTCTTCAAACATAGTGGTAGTCCGGGCTGATTTGTAGAATAGACCATCTGCCTTCCTTAGCAGGCAGCTCGTAAAAGGCGAGCATAGGCTCACCGTCACTAACACCGTGACATCTGACTAGGTGGTAGAGTTTAGCAGCGACTCGCCCGGATTGGTACCACTGCCTTACCTATTCCTGCCAGGTGTTCGCACCCATCAGAAATAATTATAACACGCTTTGTTAAATGTGGTAGATTTTGACAGTAGTCTATTACACAAGATGTAAATTAATTAGCAGTAACATTACACTATATTTTATTCCAATAATTGCCTAAAGATCACAAGTATGGCATGCAACTAAAAACTCTTATGTGATATTTTAATGACCAACTTTTGCATAGCAAGCACATTGGAGATATTGAATTTGATAAATAAATTACGATAGATACGTCACATACACTTGAGAGCTTTTGGATTCGATTGTGCTTTAAAATCTAGGATTGACTGGCTTTAAAAAGTGTTTTTGGCAAAAGTGACACATAGGAGGTCTTAAAGTCGCAACGACGATATTAAAGTTTTCACTTCTGTCGGCACTCCAGAATTGCAATTTGAAATTATTTTCTACTTTTGAAACCCAAAATAACAAGTAGCTACAAAATGTACTTCTAGTTTTGGTCAAAGTCTGGTAAATAGACTAGACCATTTGCCGGTTTTGTTTGGGTAAATGGTTAAAGTACCGCATTAGTACGTATCGAGTATTAATTATGACATGTAAAAACAGTTAATTTTACATAATTAAAAACAGGAGCAGGTTACATACATATCGATTTCTTAGTCATTTGTTAAGCGATTTTAAAACTTAAGTATATTTTTTAGTATAAAGAGTATTCTCTCTTTCAAGGTAGTCCTATCAGAATCAGAAAAATCTTTATTCACTTGAACCATACAAGTAGTATTTGCGCGCGTCGACATTTTTTTAAACTACCGCCGGAGTGGAACGCGGCCACACACTGAGAAGATCCGGCGAACGAAACTCAGTGGGCTTGTCTTTATCAATAATAATAGTTACAATATAAACTAGATTAAAAATATAAATTACAATCTTACTTTAACTTAAATAAAAGGTACAACAAATCACATTACAAAGTGCAGTGGGAGATTGATACCTCTATCCCCAAGCATGTTCATCTTCCAAATACTCTGAGATAGTATAATAGCCTTTTTGAGATAATTTTGCTTTTATACATTTTTTATATTTTTTTTTGCATTTTTTTCCTATTAATACTCAGTCTGGATCTGATGACGAAATCCCAGAGAGTACACAATTTTTGTATTTAGACTTACACGTCATAAATTATTGAGTTCAATTTTGGGTTTTTTGCAATATTTCTGCCGTATAATTATAATTTTGAATCTAAGTCCAATTCATTTATAGCCCACTGTTTTGTCTGTTTTATCACGACGTAATAACCATATTTTTTTTGGCATGAAATCGCAAATTCAATCATTTTATTTGGAACTTTTTTGGAACTTTGGAAATAAATAAATTAAAAATAAATAATTTAATATTTAATTCTCCAACGCTACCTGTTGAAATTTTAAGATGAAAAACGGCCTACGTCCTTGTTCAAACTTTAATCTATTTTTATTTAAATATTATCTAAAAAGTATTACACGATGATGTTCTGGAAAGAAAAAAATTAGAAAGTAGTGCACTGAGCACAACCGTTCCATAAGGAGCCAACCACGCGCATACCACGCGTCTGTTAACGTAGTGATTATATTTTATTTGATAGTGTTATTTTAAAAAACTGCGATATCTCCTAAGATATTCATTCAAATCGAGTGATGTGAAATGCAATTTTGTTTTAAATTAAATAATTGTGATGATGGACGTATTTTTTTGGATAGGGATTATCATCGTGTTAATAAAATAACCTTCGTAAATAATGCATTATTTTGAAACAAATTTAGTTAGCATAAAAAAAAGGTTATAGTGAGCTAACCTTAAAAGATAGAAATGTGCTGTCGCGGACTTTTTTTTAAGACTTTTAACGGGGAACAATTCTTACATAGATGATTTTTACGAAGCTTTCACCGCACGCTCTCAATAGAAGCTCTCTCAAGGGAAGGGAGAGCTCCACCCGCTCTTCCCGCGTGAGTGCCAACCAAATAATGCACCCCCCGAATGACCCACAACCCGGGGCCTAGATCATAATTGAATTAACAATTACGATCTAGAATTATCTCTTTGCCATCCTATGATAGGGAGAGACCTATTACCAGTGGCAACCTCCGTATTAGACAGCGGTCCGAACACTGCAAGGCGTTCACAAAGAATGCCTCACGAAGCATGCTCGCTTTGACTTATATAGCCGTAGCAGCCGATAAACAAGCTGATAAGACAACACCTGCAAGCGCACCTGCTACTACACGTGGTGTTTACTTGAAGCCTATGAATGCCAATCTATACTGCACTAGCTGCTACGTCAACTATACTAATAACCACAGTATCTAAGCCACGCATACGACCTTGCGACTTAAATAAATTACGTGTCACGTTGTTTGTCCGCTCCTAACTAAACTACTTAACCGATTTGAATCAAATTTGCACACCGTGTGCAGTTTGATCCAACTTGAAAGATAGGATAGCTTACATCTCAATTTATAATCAAAAAATTAACATCCGAGCGAAGCCGGAACAGGCAGCTAGTCTTAATATATATAAATTATGTGTCACGTTGTTTGTCCGCGATGGACTCCTAAACTACTTAAGCGATTTGAATAAAATTTGCACACCGTGTGCAATTTGATCCAACTTGAAAGATAGGATAGCTTACATCTCAATTTATAATAAAAAAAATTAACATCTGAGCGAAGCCGGAATAGGCAGCTAGTGGATTATAAATTGCAATTACTAACAGTATTAACATGCATGCAGAAGAAGCACAAAAGTTAGAGCTATTATTTTTAATGTGACTGAGCAATAGAGGTGAGGCATAAATATCGGATTAGGTATTTCATGGGATTAGGTCGTACCTAATCCAAAAATATTACGTTACCGTTCCACGGAATCCACCTAATCCCGTTCCCACAGACTACGTAATATTGAATCCAATACGTACCTAATCCGATACAAGAAATGTGGAACGCGCAAAATATTAGATCCAATACCTACCTAATCCGATACAAGGAACGTGGAACGCGCGTTCCAAAGTATTTTTCTGGTACTAATCCGTGTCCAGTTTGTCCAGTGAATTCAATTAAATACCTATCTATAGTATTGTATTATATAGGTAATATCTAATAATATAATTTGGTAA
>NJDC01008136.1:91229-102312 GCA_002245475.1 Calephelis virginiensis | reverse complement strand
TAAATGATATTGGAAGGCAAACAAGCAGACGGATTTCATGATGGTAAGAAATTCTCTACGCCTAGAGACACCAGAGGTGGTAACGGTGCTTTGCCAACCTGAGGCCGGGATGTTAGGCCTCGAGCCTAACATCCCGGTTAGTAGTATAGAGCCTATAGTAGTATAGAACGATTTTCATGAAATTTAGTATGTAGGAATTAATTAAGAATTATTATTAAGAATTGCTCATTTAAATGTATAAGATAAAGTAATATCTTATTTAAATAATCTGAACCTTACTAGATTTGCCTTAGTTATTCCTACTTCGATCAAACCAGATTTTAGCATTATTATATATCAAGTCTGGGTAACATATATATGTTTATATATAGGTATGTATATTTAAATAAATACTGTAATATTTGTATTTATGTATGTAGAATGACTATATTTATAGAATACGTATTTAGCGTGTAATATTTTGTTACATTATGCAAAGTATTTTTCTTGGTATATATGTAATGTTTATGTATTTGATTATGCTACCTAAAATCAGGTTTAAATGTGTTTGCAAATGTTTAGTTATTGTTTTTTTTTTGCACCCCATTTAATTATTCTTTCCAGTAAAGTTACGTTGACTGGTAGAGAATGCCATGTAGCATTAAGTCTACCTTTGTACCCTATAGTGCATGAATTTTAAATAAATAAAAAAAAATGTAGCTTGTGAAAAGCAGAAAAACCACGATTGCCATTACTGCCACGATATGGTTTAGGTGGTGCATCCTCACGCAGGTAACTCACAGCACAACAATCTACCATCAGTGATCTTTTCGGTAATGACCCATTTAACTTAAAAAAAACTAAAAATATGTCTATTATGTATGTCTTTTATGTATGTATGTGTGTATATCGCCTCTGTGGTCTAGCGGTCCGGGTGTTGGACTTGACTGCATGAGGTCCTGCGTTCAAATCCCAGGTCGGCCAACAAAAATAAAATTGGATTTTTCCAATTTTCTAATAAAAAAATGTTGGTCGGGATTAAAAATATGCCCGGTTGGCGAGGTGGCAAGCCTACCACCTATCACATTATGGGACTTAGTGTCTTCGGCTAGTCGTGGGTGCCTTGGTTGTACCTCTGCCTACCTCTTCGGGGATATGGGCGTGAAGATACTTTTTTTTTTAATTAATATGTTATATAATCAGATCTAATATATTATATTCATAATAGTTTATTGTCCCCCGTGTTGGTCTGGGCTCCTTTGCAAAATAGACCATCTGCCTTTTCGCCAGACAGCTCCTAAAAGGCGAGTATAGGCTTACCATCACTAACACTATCATCTGACTAGGGGACATAAATTCTCAGCAAATCGCTTGGTACCACTGACTTACCTATGCCTGCTGCTATAATATCAGTGCTTGCCGTTAACGTGTTCTGGTTGGAGGAAAAGGTTACCACCTTTGGTGTCTCTAGGTAGCGTGAATTTCTTGTCATCAGGAAATCCGTCTAGCGTCTACATGTTTGCCTTCCAATGTCATAAAAATATATGAAATGTGACAGACATACGAAAGAAACATGTTCATATAATTATACATTCTCATATCATTTTTCATTTACTTTGTAATCATTTAATCTCGTTAATTAACTTAACGAACGTGTGCGAGAGTGTTCAGTGAGCCGCGATAACTCCTTAAGGTGCAATCCCCGTTGGATGCTGCAGATAACTTTGTGAGTACTTAGCATAAGTTTTCACTCATCTTAATCTTAAGCTGTTATTAGTGCCGCGCGTCTAGTGACACATTTTTTAAGTGAAAATTTCTTTAGAGGCATTGCGCACTTTTTTGAAATGAGTAAAAACTTCTAAACTCGCGTCAGGACACGTGACCTGATCGAAAATTCGTAAGACGGCGCAGGGCGCTTGCGTAAAAGTTCGTGTTGTCATGTTTGTGTACGATAGCGCAATAAATGAAAATTATGTTCTACCACACAAATGATAGTACTTTCATACTGATAATTAAAGCAATTCGTGCAAAATTATTCCGTAACCATTCCAAAACATCATAAATGCATAACGTTAATATTCAAATTTTCACTTCTGCCAGCACTCCCGGAGTGCAACCCGTCGTTTTTTTCCACAAGACAGCGAATAAACTCACAGTTCTACTGATATATATATCTATAGACACCATAGATATGGTAGGATCGTCACTATTCCGTGGACAGGGCGTTAGGCCATTGGTACAACTCTACCGACTACCTTACCCTTTTGACAGGGAAACAACTCTATTGTTAAGGCGGTAGATCTCTAACTTAATAAGTTTAGGTATAGCACTCTACCATCGGTAGTCTTATTGGTAATTACCAAGACCAGCGGGGCTATTCAGTATCTTTTTAGACATGATCACTGGGTAAATTCTACATCAAATAGCTGTCAAATGAAATATTTTGTATTTGCTATCTCCATTGTATTTATATTGGTCACTGGAGATAGCAAATATAAAACACGTCATTTGACATATATTTGATCTATACTGTACCCAGTGATTATCAGTAAAAAGATACGGAACCAGCTCACAGACCAGGTCAAATTACTTTGCTTCCTCTTTAGGAAGTTAGATGGTCTATTCTAATCAGGAGACCCGACCTAATACGGAGAGATCACATTCATTCAAAGCGTCTTGTAAAAAAAAAATGTTTCGATATATTATGAAGCGTCTGTATGTGCGCTTATCAGTTCTTAAATGGATGGACTAATCTGACAATTTTTTATGTATAATTAAATGAATTACTGTTTTGTTTTGCAATATGATACTGGTAGTGACCAAATTAAGGTATTACGAAGTTTGCCGTGTCAGCCTTCGCATTAGCGTAATTACCCAAGGTTTTCAAATTATAGATTTTTTAAATGCGAGTATTTTTTTTAAACATACGAAGTTATTGTAAGTATCTTCACGCCCATATCCCTGAAGAAGTAGGCAGAGGCACAACCAGGGCAACCACAACTAGCCGAAGACACTAAATCCTACAATGTGATAGATGGCAAGCCTATCGCCAACCGGGCACATTTCCAATCCCAAGCAACTTTTTTTATTAGAAAATTGGAAAAAAAAAATTATTTTTGTTGCTTGACCTGGGATTCGAACCAGTGACCTCAAGCAGTCAAGTAAAGCACCCGGACCACTAGACCACAGAGGCGGACTCGATACTGACGGGGCGGGCTGAGAGTTTCGAGTGCCAAGTGTTAATATATAAGCAGATTTTTCATCGTCATAGTATCGTCTTGTTTGTATGTCATTTAAACGAATGTGCTTATTCTTGTCGTTATGCCTGTTTATTATGTATTTGTCCTCCATATTCCACTCTTCACATTAACGCTCCAGTTTTGAAGATCATTAAACTAAAAAAGAAATCTTAAAACGCAGTGAAATCAAGCTTTAGAAAATGATCTTGCATTATTTTCTATGTCGAATGGCATTACACTTAAATAGCTAACGCTGAGCTTTTTGACAAGTTCAAATTTTGAAGTTAGCTTAACGTACATTCCGAAGATAAGTTTGTGAGTACTTAGTGCAACTTTTTAATAACTTGGTATATACACGTTTTATAATAGTTTTCATCAAGCAGAATTAAAAAAATGTGAACCGTCACGGGACGCTTGGCAGATGTGAAAGATTGACATTATTTTGTAAAAGTAATATGCTAAAAATAACAGATTGTGATAGGAACTACATGTGAAAATGTGAACTAAACTAAGAATCGCACAGTCAATTGCGCATGGCGACGCGTCGCCACACCGTACACACTACTGCATATAGAATGTTTACTAGCAGCCCGTCCCGGCTTCGCACGGTCGGACAAATTTCTAATTTTTCATAGAAATAAGCCACCCTATGTTCATCAGCAATAATGATTGCTTCTAAAAGTAAAATGATTTTTCAAATCGGTCCGCTAGTTTCGGAGCCTATTAAGTACAAACAAACACACAATCAAATCATTCCTCTTCAACATTATATTATAGATAATATACCGACAGCAGCTCCACTTACCGGGTCCAATTGTATTTTCAAACCATACAGAAAACTATCGAAATACCCATTTAAAATTTCAAATCTGTTTAACCGTTTAGAAGTTAGGTATGTGAAATACATAAGTACGGAAGGATCATTTTTACGACCCGGTGTCGTATTACCCGTTGTCCTGTGGGAATGAAGCATAGTCCTGCTTTAAAAAGTAGCCTATGTTTATCAGGGACAGTATTCGCTTTCAATCGTAAGCATTTTTAATACTATTCAATACAAACAAACCAGCAATCAAATCTTTCTTCCTTTGTATTGGTAATTAATTGGTGTATCTATCCTGTCAAACGTTCTGAGTATGTACGTAGTGACCTACATTACGGCGATTAATTTTTATGTACGTGTATAGAAAAAAAAATTTGCTCTGCATACCTAATACGTTTCTGAGAAACAGTGGAAATACACTTACAAAATTTCAACCCAATCGGTGAAGCCGTTTAGTAGTTGACATACCGACAGCAGTGCCACATATCTCAACACGAAAGGGTACTTACTTTTCCCCTACTCCCGTTGGCCTATTACCGGTTTTCTCGTAGGAATGAAGTATGTTACCGAGGTAAAATCCTATTTTTATTAGCGGTAATGTGAGTTTCGAATGGAGTAAGAATTTACCGAATCGTCCGGGCAGCTTTAGAGCCTATTCAATACAAACAAACAAACAAACAATAATATCTTTTTGTTTATTATTAGAATAGATTACATTACCCGATTAATTCTATTGTTCTACTATCAGAGCGAAGCCAGGTCAAGTCGTTAGTGTGATACGTACTCACGTGGTATCGGCGGCCGTCGCGTATCATAATATGCGCGTTTTATAGTTTTCTAGCGTAGGTAGGTATTCTGTTAAAAATTACATTTTTAATTTTGTTATATCTTTTGAATGGACTTTTCAATTTGAATAATTCAAAGAGTAATCTCAAAGGTATTGAAACAGTCTTCAATATGAAAGGATTTATTTAGATTAGGATAAATAAGAAGGTATAGATAAAATGTTCCGAATTTTAGCATTGTAGAACATCTTATACTGCTATTGTCAATGGTTACATTTTTAAATTTTCTGTAGGGATCCCTATTTTTTTCTAGTTACAAATATAGCCTATGTCACTCAGGGATAACGTAAAAAAACGTAGCCTCTTTTCAAATTAGGGTCTGAAGTCTATGCATACCAAACTTGAAAAAAAAATTGTGAAGCGGTTTAGCCGTGAGATCGTAACAGATAGACTTTCGTATTTATAAATGTAGCGTAGTTCGGCTATAACGCTAGACAAAAAAATACAAAAGTCAAGAGGTGGCTACAGGGAGATGTTTAAGAGGTAGTGGACTGTATGAGGTGAGAGTAATAGAATTAGGTAAAAAAATGTTAAACTTCGGTCGTCTACAGAGGAGTAAGCAAACAAGCGTGGTTGCTTACTCCTCTGTAGACGACCGAAGTTTAACATTTTTCAATTTCAATCCGGGGTTGCTCAGGCACCTATGCGAGTCGCTGGCATGGTTCCTCGGCTCACTTCTCTAGTCTAGTCTCAGACGAAGGCTCTTTATTTAACGTCTTACGTAGACTATCACTATCACTCTAGTTTACATAGTTTTCATAATATGAGATGTGCACACGCAAAATATGCTAGATATATATATGCGGTGCTCGCGGGCGTTAGTTGGCGACTGTTTGTCCGTCCATTCAGTTCAAAGTGGACCGGTCGATGTCCGGTTGAATGAGCAAGCTACCTACCCTCTATTTTCGACTAAAGATCGACAATAACATTAGTATGGATAAGTTGTTTCATACAACATAATCTTCTAAATTGTTTTCGATCGCACTCAGAGACATTAGTTAACATTTAATCTTTCATTAGCTTACAATTTTATAGAGGTTTTGTCCACTTAAAGCCTGATTAAAAGATAATTGGCGTCTTTTAGTGTATCTATCTAAATATAAGCCCATCGACTTTTGCTTATTGTCTCTAGTCCTGGAATTTGATATTTAAATCAAGTTACCTGATAGACGAACCTATTATATATTTTGTTGAATCTATATGATGACCTATATAATTGACAATTTCATAACTTATTTTTGTCGTCAGTTCTTGTAAATTTTTGTATAATTTCAGTGATTAAAAAATATTAATCGCCTCTGTGGTCTAGCGGTCCGGGTGTTGGACTTGACTGCATGAGGTCCCGGGTTCGAATCCCGGGTCGACCAACACAAAGAAAATTGGATTTTTCCAATTTTCTAATAAAAGAAAAATGTTGGTCGGGATTGGAAATGTGCCCGGTTGGCGATAGGCTTGCCACCTATCACATTGTGGGACTTAGTGTCTTCGGTTAGTCGTGGGTGCCTTGGTTGTACCTCTGCCTACCTCTTCGGGGATATGGGCGTGAAGATACTTTAAAAAATATTTTGAAAAAGAAAATGTGGAAAAATGTAGTAAAATTAGTAATAGTCATAGGGGATTCAATATTAAAAGTAGTCAAAAACATAAAGATATTTACAAGGTCAATAATATGTTCATATTACAAGTATGTAACATTTGTCATATATTATAAACCTATGATATCAATTGTCGCAAGGTTCCCATCACCACATTTGTTCAATATGACTTTGCCCAAAAATTACAGTACTCTACTCCTTTTTAGCCTTATCATTGTTAAAGAACTTCCAATTAGTAAATTTAAGAAATGTGTTAAATGGCAATTAAATGAAAAGGATTATAATGCCATTGCTGATCATTTTTCTGATAAGAACGCTTGGAATTAATTGCTCCTCATGCCAATCTCAAATTCTTTTTTCTCAAATGAATCATCACATTAATTATTTTATACATATTGTAAAATAAGGAAAAAAAGACTAGCTCGCTGAGTTTCTTGCCAGATTTTCTCAGTTTCAGGCCGCCTTCCGATCCGGTGGCACTTTAATTAATATACGAGGAGACGCGTCACAACTGCCTCTTGTAGGTTAACGTGAAACAAAAATAATTTTAAATTGAAATTTGTCTTTGGTATCTAGTAGTTAGATTTCTTCGTTATTGTTTTTACCAAATTGGTTCGTTCTTCTCGCTCCTAAGAGAAGAGCATAGTTTAAATATGGGTCATTGCCAATAAGACCATTAACGGTAGGATGCTGTGCAGAAATCTACCCGGAAATGGATCACCGGTTTTTTCTATTTCTGCCGCCATAATTAACTTGGTAGACTTACACAGTAGGCTTAACATTCTGGCCACAGGGTAGCATCAAAATTTATGATGCCTATACATCACGAGAGCCGTTTGTTGCTCGTCAAGTCATCACGTAAAAAAATATTACACGACAATAGGGTCGTCACTTCCCAATGCTATAATAGTCAAAATAATTTAATTTGTGTGTATCCATACAATATATTGAATACTAGGTAACACGATAGACATTGTCCTGACAAAATATACCGGCTACATCAAGAATTAGCAAAATTGATCTGCCCATTCATGCGTGATTACCCAGAGAGATTTTTATATTTAAGAAGATAAATACAGAGCTCTTTTATTATTTTATAACAGATATGCAAAGATCCTTTACAAACGGAAACGAAAAACCTTGCAAGATAATTCTAGAAAGTTGCATCTTTAATGTCATGAGAATTAGGCCACCTACATTGTGTCACTGTGTAGAACTACGGCCTATATCCATTTCCGGAATGAAAAGAAATTTAAGTAAGATAAGATGATGACTTGGTAACTAGTTTTTTTTTTTTTTTGATTGTATTACATTTTTATACGTAATTAACGACATAGTAGAAGATCTATTCCTACATCGATGTATACCAAGCTGATAATATAATGAAACATATTTTATGGTAAAGGAGATGAATGAATTTTTAATACAAAGTTTGCCCTGAAACCAACAAAATTACACAATGCTTAAAATAACCTAATCAAACAATACTTTTCTCTGAAAATTAATCTTTACTACGCACGCCTTCTTGGAGAAATACATTTTTTTTGGAATAAAACTGTTCAAATTATGCACAAATGCCTCTGTTTTCCACTGATCAATCAGCAACCAGTAAACATATTATGTAGACGGAATTTGACAAAATAACAAATTTTAAACTAAAAACCACTTTACTGGCGTTGCGCACTTTTTTTGGAATGGGTAAAAACTATTAGCGTCAGGACGCGTGACCTGATCGAAAATTCGTAAGACGGTGCAGGGCGCTTGCGCGAATGTTCGTGTTGTCATGTTTGTGTACAATAGCGCAATAAACGAATATTGTGTTCTACCACATAAATGATAGGACTTTCATACTGATAATTCGGTTACATCCGCTTGCCAGAATTACATTTGCCATATTTTCATCTGCTATAATGGTCAACAGACATAATATTGTTTCTCAATTTCATATGTCATACCTATTGTTTACTATATTATTCACGTGCTAGAAACTTTGTTTCTCATAAAATCAATTTCAATAATGTCATTAGCTAGCAGGATTGGAAGCCGTTTCATCTCAAGCCAAAACATCATTTACCATAAAAATAACTTCTAGAAAAAGAACATAAATTCGTTTTATATTAAATGATCAATTATCGTTATATGGTTTGTTTTGCCGCCGAGCCGAGCAAGCGAAGCGCGCGGGCCGCGACAATGGCTGGCGAAGTGCTAGAAAACTAATCGCTTTTTAGAACAAAAGTGTTAGGTTAAAATTAAACGGAAGCGACTTTAGTCGCATAAAGAGGTACTAGATAAATATGTATTAGAAATAAAGTTAACTATAATATGTAATTATACTGTCATATAATTATTAGAAATACATATGTATTCGTTTTTTTTTATATATTTTACAATTTACATTTTACCTAATGCAAATACCAATTTTTGTAAAGCATTTAAATATTCTGTTGAATAATATTATTGCAATTAATAAAATAGATTACAATACGTATGGCCCTCGTATCATTATGGAAACCAATTTTAGGGGGAAGAAGAATATGTCACAAGTATATTATGGTTAACAAAACATTCGGGCAAATAAAAACTCGGGCAAATGAAATTCTGGCATTTGAATATATGGCATACATTCTTCGGAAAAACAATAAACAACCCTGATAATTAAAGCAATTCGTGCAAAATTATTCCCTAACCATTACAAAATATCAAAAGTGTACAGCGTTAATATTCAAGTTTTTACTTCTGCTGGCACTCCCGGATCGCAACCAGTCATTTGTTTCCTAATCTACTCATGAAAAACTTATTTATGACCGTTTAAAGTAGCGAAATTTAAAGTCCAAAAATATATTTGCTTGTGACACCTACCTATGTCAAAAGCCAAATATATTTAATTGTCAAACAGATTTCTTTCTGGCTAAAGCACACACTCTGCACAGCCTACAAGGACATCAGTGTGAAAAACATATAATGTGTAACATATTATAATAATTTGAAGAACATATATTATTATTATAGAATTTTCATACTTTTTTTTTCGATCAGTCATTATTCCAGCCAAATCCAACCCTACTTCTCCCAATTTGAAGTTTTTAAAAATAAAATTATGGTCGGGATTCACCGCCTTAACTACTCCCGTTATCATAACTACAATGTGATGTTTAAGTCCGAAAGGGTAAGAGAGCCGGTAGATTTGGAAAAATAATCAACATCTCGGCCAAAAGACAGCAATTCACCTACGACATTTATGATGTCAGATACCGTTATCTCTTACCATCAGGAGAGCACTAGTTCGCTTATCACCAAAAACAACGGAGTTTTGCTTTTAATCGATATTGATAAAATTTAAATTTGTAAATTATTTTATAAACTAGCTGTTACCTGTGGGTTTGCTCGCGTGGTAGTTAAAATATTTACTGATTATAGCCCGTTATTAAGGACTTCCAACCCCTATTCCACCCCCGTAGGGGAAGATTTTCTAAAAACCCGTAAATACGTATGTATCTATTTTCAATAAGTAGCTCAAAAATAAAGTTTTATGTGTCTAACTCAAAAACTGACGATTTTCCATACAAACTTTCAACCCCTTTAGGGGTAGAATTTCCGAAAATTCTGTCTACTCAATAGAAAGACCATGCTCACCAAATTTCATGGCGGTAACTCGAACAGTTTTTGCATGGCGATGATGAATCAGCCAGTCTGGACATGTTGTTTTATCGGTTACACCCGTTTGCCAGATTTCATTTGCTATAATTTCATCTGCTATAATGGTCAACAGGCATAATATTGTTTCTCATGATTTCATATGTCGTACTCATTGTTTACAATATTAGTCACGTGCTAGAAACTATGTTTCCCATAAAGTCAATTTCAATAATATCATTTATTAGGATGATTGTAAGCCGTATTATCACAAGTCATAACATCATTTACCATAAAATAACTTCTAGAAAAAGAGCATATTAAATTCGTTTTATACTAAATGATCAATTATTGTTATATGGTTTGGGTATGGTTTGTTTTGGTTAGGCTAGGTTCGTACATGAAAGACAACGCACGAGCCGAGCGAGCGAAGCGAGCGTGCCGCGGCAGCGGCCGGCGAAGTGCCAGATAGCTAATCGCTTTTTAGAACAAATGCGTTAGGTTAAATTTGAACGGACGCGACTTTGATCGTATAAAGAGGTACAAGATAAATAGGTATTAGAAATAAAGATAACTCTAATATGTAATCATATTGTCATATATTTATCAGAAATACACAATCGTACTGTGATATAATTATTACAATTTACATTTTACTTCATGCAGATACAAATTTTTGTAAGGCATTTAAATATTCTGTTGAATAATATTATTGCAAGTAATAAAATGGGTAACAATACGTATGGCACTCGTATTAATATAGAAACTAATTTTAGGGCAAAGAAGAGTATGTCACAGGTATATTATGGTTAACAAAACATTCGGGCAAATAAAAATTCGGGCAAATGAAATTCTGGCATTTGAATATATGATATACAATCTTCGGGAAAACAATAGACAACCGTTGTTTTATACGTATACATCAGACTTGCTCTATTGTGAAATACAAATCATTGTTGCTGTTTATGACCC
>NJDC01008136.1:78436-90739 GCA_002245475.1 Calephelis virginiensis | reverse complement strand
CAGGTAAACCTATTAGTTTTTATTTTATGAGCACATTTTATCTTTTTTTACCAATCCCGATGTTTAATTTTAATAAATTAAATCATTTCATCAATCATCTCAAAAGAATTAAATAAAAATACCTACGTTAAAACCGAGTTCAAAACTAAAAGTAGTAGAAAGAGACAAAATACTTTTAGTGCTGTCAGATTAGTCTAGACACGATATTTATACAGACCTTTAATCTATTACTAGAAAAATATTAATTTGACATCACGATTTCACATGTTCGGACCAATCTGACATGTCTTAACTGTTCCGTCTCTTTTGTTTTTGTTTTATTTGAAAAATATAGTATACATCTGAAATACGTTTACAGTTTGGCCCAACTTTTATATCAAAAAATAAAAAAATAAGTTTGCTATGTTTTTTATTCGCCCAAATTATATGACACTAGTTGCCTTATACCTGAGTGCCTTTAGACTTAGTTTCAAATTATACGGGTTATACTTTTTCAAGTAAACTTTATACAAATTCGGGTTTGCTATGTATCTATGGAAGTCCCGCCTCTTATTACGTAGTATTTATATACTCTTTGTACGTTTAGTTTGTGAACAGCAAAATTACCACCATTGTCATTTTCCTATAAAGTAAGTAAAAAAATGGCAACAAATTTGAATGCTATGTTTTAAAAGTCATTGTGGTATTCACAAAAAAATACGTAAGTAGCATAATATCCCAGTTTCTGATTAGCAACACACTGTTAACATTTTTTTTTTCTGTTGGCCTAAAGTTTGGCTAGTAAAGAATGCTGAACGGATTAAGCTTGCTTTTTCTATAACCTACATTAATATGGTGGACAAAAAGTCGAAATTAATAAAATATCTTTGGTTACGTACTATAAGCAATACGTATTTCTTACTTTTTAATTTTATTTATTACTTTTTAATTTCTTACTTTACCAAAAAAACTACAGTAGTTGTTTTTTTTTTACATTTCTGTTCTAGTGAATAACGTAATGTGAATTTTAGGAAGTAGTAATCGTAACAAGGTATAGCCATAATTGTACCCACAGAAATTTAAAAAAAGTGTCTTCAAGCCTATATCCCCGAAGGGGTAAACAGTGACATAACCAGGACAACCAGGATTAGCCAAGACACTACGTTCCAAAAACTGAGAGGTGGCAAGCCTATCACATATCTAATCCCAGGCGAGGTATTTTTTTTTATTGAAAATAGGAAATACCAATTTTATTTGTTTTGTCCGACCCGGGAATCGAACCCGGGACCTCAAGAAATCAAGTTAAACACCAGACCGTTAAACCTCGACTGCGATAATAATTACCTTTAGAAATTGATGTACCTCATTCCGGTATGCATTTTTTTACATTATATTGGAATGCAAATAAGTAGATGTATTTTTTTATGGTAAGAAATTCACTTAGAGACGCCAAAGGTAGTAACGGTGTGATGAATAGAATAGAATAGAATAGAATATATTTTTATTTACATTCACCTTCAAGATGCACTTGTGACGAGTCTATAAAAAACTAAAACTACCACCGGATCGGAACGCGACCACACACTGACAAGATCCGGCAAGAAACTCAGCGGGCTGTCTTTTTTTTCCTTATTCTATACAAATTACATATAACTACTAGTAAGAGATTGGTATGAGGAGCAATTAATCCCAAGCACTCTTATCCGACAGATATTCTGCAACGGTATATAACCTTTTTTATACAATTTCACTTTGAGCCATTTTTTAAATTTATTGAATGGCAGGTCTTTTACAAAATCGGGAAGTTTATTATAAAAGCGTATATATTGGCCCATGAAAGAATGACAAACTCTGTGGAGACGGGACACACACAGCAAGATTGTTTTTATTCCTCGTATTTACATTATGTATATCACAGTTTATTTTAAATGAATGTAAATTCTTCTGAACATATAATAAATTTTCATAGACGTACTGGTAAGTAACAGTTAGAATATTAATTTCTTTGAATTTTTCTCTAAGGGAAACACTTGGGCCTAAGTTATAAATTGCAGGTATGGTAAGTCCAATGGTCTATTTTGGAAAGGAGCCCGGACCAACATGGACCAACCAACGACATTATAGCGCTTTATATTAGCAGTCTTTATCAAAATTATTCAAATAATACCACGAATATTTTAAATATCAATATTTGTAAAGGAAAAAATTAATTAGCAAATTAAAAAACGGAATATTTCCATGAAATGGAACTTTGCTAGTGTGTAACGTCTTTAATGATCGGTGTTTTAAGCATGCTGTATAGAATTGCAGGACTAGAAAAATAAATTTGTAACCGTAAATAATGAAGAGACGATTTTTAATAGTACCTTTACGCCCATATCACCGAAGTGGTAGGTAGAGACACAACCAGGGCACTCATAACTAGCCGAAGACACTAAGTTCCAATAAGAGATGGCAAGCCTATCTCCAACCGGGCACATGTCCAATCGCGGGCAGCGTTATTTTTATCAAAAAATTGAAAATACAAATTTTTGTTGCACGACCCGGGGTTCGAACCCGGAGCCTCAAGCAGTCAACGCGGCTGCTTAACCACATAGGCGACTTTTTTCAACATTGCACTTTTTCATATGATTTCTAGTCAGGGTCTTCAAGAACAAAAAATATAATACTTATCTGTTATATCAAATGATATACTTAATATTTCTATGAATTTATTTAAAAAATTGATAAGTAAAAATCCTTAGAAATTCGATTGAGACTTGGGTGTATAAAAAACGTAAAAATAATCAAACATATTTAATGATTAATGAATGAATTCACTTTATCTCTTATGTACACATACACATACACATGTTAAGGGCAATTCGTTACAGGGTAGTCAGAATGTATCGAGTGTCAAATTTCACGATACTTGCGATTTGCCTGGCTTTCTCCACACTCATTATTCTTGTAATTTGCCGGTTTTGGACGCTTGACACCCGGATAAAACTATATCCATCCACATTAGCATTGTATATCTTCATTAGTCAATATTTCGTGTGTCGTTCTTTCCACGTGACCACTAAAATAATAATAATAACAAAAACAGCAGTATGAATATTTGATGCTATTATACTAAAATTTAACATAGGGTTTAGATATGCGGTCTAGTCAGAAAACATGAAGGTCTACACAAATCTAACAATCTACTTATTCAAAACTGAGGTAGAAGTTATGGTGAAAAAGTTTGTATATTGATATAAAAGTAATGTAAGAAGAATACAAACAGAATTTATAAAATATTAAGCACCCAGTTAAACAATACTGAAAAGACGACTAATATACATACACAACTAATTTATCTAACTGGCGAATCTAACGATTTATATCACCGTGACATTATTAATGTCAGTTCCCGTTTGGTAATCAAGTGAGTGAAATCTACGTGTGGAAAATTCAGTTCACTTTATTACGCCCAAGAATTTCATGGGTTAAAATAAACCAAAGGTATTAACACGGTTCATTTGACTGGGAGGCAAGTAATTTGGAGGCTGAATTGTTTGAAGAGCGCATTGCGGTATACTTAAATACTAGCAGATGTGTGCTGCTTTGACTACTTAATGAAAATACTTGTAAATTTTAAATATCACTTGTCACTATGCCACAAATACAGTACATGTATAAGTTACAATGTGGTAGAACATTTTGTAATTAATTTTGTATTAAAAAAACAAATTTTTTAACACATATTTTCAACACATAAATTTTATTAATATTCTAAGTATTGTTTTTATTTTAAAATAATATGTGGAAATGATATTAGATGCTGTAAATGAACTTTTTATGATTTTTGACATAAAATATTAATTTTAATTAATAATTTATTTTACTAGAGGTGATAATATTGTCACATTCATTGTCATAATGCAGTGATTAATGAGAAAAAAAAGGTGTGTTTCCGCCAATCTCTCCAAGCAAGTGGTAAGAAGAAATGCAACCATAACAGCCGCGAGTAACCAAAGATATTTTTTACTCCAATATCTGATAGGTGGCAAATCATTTGCCTACGAGATGGAAACAGGTTAAGATTACAGTTAAGGAAGACAGTTAAGGATAATATGTGGTTTTTAGGGTTAAATCTTTTTGCTAAAATTTTATCAAAATCCATTTGGCCGTTTTAACATAGCCAAAGGTTTTTTGGAATATGAAGATCGCTAAAGTTATGATGGCAGAAATAGGTAAGGCGGTAGTACGAATTTGGCCATGATGCCTCTCAGCAACATACCACCGAATATGTAAAAAACACAGAAAAAAAAATCTGTGTTATTTGCGAATATCCATAAAATTAAATCTTTGTGATCCTTCTATTACAAGAATCCCTTCTGTAACATAGGTACTGACGTGTACCAGTTCTGAAAACACCGATTTCCTATTCCTACTGCCTGACCGAATCTTTAGTGGTCTTCGTGTTTCAAGAACATCCTGTTTGTTTTATATCTTTTCATGTTTGAAGGATTAAATCGGTTTTGATATATTAAAATATATTTTAGCAAATAGAAAGATTAAGCCCTGGTTTAAAATATACCAAGTAATCTAATTCACTTTCATGTAAAAGCAATCGCATTTAATGCTATATAAAGATGTCCAAATTGAATTTCAACTTCATTTAGATTTAAAGTTCTGAACATTTTAACGTTCAAATTGAATAGATCTTAATTCATATTTGATTCCAAATTAATACGAAATTAAATTTCATCGTAATTTCAAATTGTGAATTCGTTGAATACTTTGTATCCATATTTATGAAGCCTGTCAATTTGTGATTGGTCTACTTATTTGTGTTTCGGTGAATAATGTGAATAAATATATTTCGAGAAATTACACAATGTGATTTATCCCCAAAATAAACATTGAAGAGTATGAATATTCTATTTAAGTACCTGTGCCTAAGATGGCCCAGTTTTTTAACCGAGTTCAATAAAACGAGAAAAACGAGGAGGTTCTCAATTCAGCCGGTATATTTTTTATGTATGTACACCGATTTCTCCGAGGTTTCTGAACCGATTTACGTAATTCTTTTTTTGTTTGATGTGGAATAGTTTTGAATTAGTCCCATAAAAATTTGATTAAGGTAGGCCCATTGGTTTTTACTTTATGAGCATTTTTTAATCTATTTTAACATATCTCGATGTTTATTTTTATTAAATTAAAAAAAAACATTTCAGCAATAAACTAAAAAGTATTAAATAAAAATAACTACGTTAGTAAAAACTGACTTCAAAACTAAAAGTAAAAAACTAAAACTAAAACGTTAAACATTTTAAATTAATAATAATAATTACCTACTATCTATTATTTATATGTGCTATTTACTGATAGGTTTAAAGTCGGTGCCAAGCCTTAAACTAAAAATTATATTATAAGTATGTATCTATTGAATTGGCTATGCATCGACTTCAAACCTATCAGTAAATAGCACATATAAATAGTAAATACTAGGTAATTAATATTAAAAAAATATTATTTTTAACTTTTTAGTTTTAGTTTTTAAGATGGTCCATTTTCAATATTTTTTAAAGTTTAAAAGAGTTCAAATTACTACATAAGGAACATGATAGTAATTTAAAATCTTTCAAACTTTAAGTATACAAAATATTGAAAATGGGCCATCTTAAGGATTGGGCTATCTTGGGCGCAAGTACTTTACATTTGCAAATGTCACGCAGAAGCTTAAACCACAAAATATATACTACCTATCCATATTTTGTGTGAAAACCAATATCTCGCCTTAATGACACAGTATACAGTCTCTGTTGTAGGTGCCATTTGCACATGTATAACTGAGCGATTTATAAAATGTGTTTTCAGGTGTGCTTGTAAATGTTTATGCTGTAGGTACTATCCATTAAAGGAAATATTAAAACACGTATTGTAGTAAATTGAATAAAAGACTTAATCTCTATTAAGCTTTTGACAACGTAAAAATGCCTGCCCCATCAGGAACTCTAGCTAAGATTAGCGTAAGGTAGGTTTTAAAGGTGTGCGCTAGTTTTTCGACTAAAGGGGTAGTCTGAGGTGATAAAAATGTTTGATATTAGTTTTTTTTATTTATTATTTCCTAGTGATCGGTGGTACTGGTTTTC
The DNA here is from genome assembly GCA_002245475.1 of Calephelis virginiensis. Taxonomy (NCBI): domain Eukaryota; kingdom Metazoa; phylum Arthropoda; class Insecta; order Lepidoptera; family Riodinidae; genus Calephelis; species Calephelis virginiensis. Next base: position 84,638 of record NJDC01008136.1, on the reverse strand, counting down.
CACTATGCATCATATCGCGGATATATAGAAAAGGTTCTTGCCATCCCGACAGTAGGACTCTTTGCATTTATTATTCATATTATTAGCAAAATATATCGACGGCCTTATTTGTACAAAGTTTTGACTTTCGAATGTGCGTGATATTATGGATTGAAATAAATCAATACGCAATAAAGATCCATGGGAAATGTATCCTTCTCTCGAAAAGAAAAGCAAAACATATCAAGGGCCTTTTATATTTTTTAAGTTGACTTTCGAATGTGCGTGGTATTATGGATTGAATTGGATCATCACGCAATGAAAAGCCGTAGGAAGGATCTCGTCAAACGTCTTGAAAGCAACTTTGATGGCCTTATTCATATTATCACTTTAAAATTGACTTAGCAAAGTGCGTGGCATTATGGATGGAATCGGATGGAATTATGGAAAGGGTTTAGAGTAGCAAAGATGCGTCATGGACATTTTTTAAAGGCTAAAGTAAGTACATCGTTGCCCTTTCATATCATCTTCTACTAACTTTATACCTACGTCTTGGCCTTATCAATCCATTGTATGTATCCAATTTGGAAGCACGAAGATGTGGATGATAGGTAAGATTGTATGTAATGATAGGTATTTGATGCATATAAAGTTAACTCAAAAGTCAGTTTAGCGAATGTTTTTTCAGCTAAACTACCGTCTTTTAATGTAACAAAATAATATCCTCTAACTCTAATAGAGTGCAAAAAAACTATATTTTTGTTAATCAGTAAGTGCAATAAACCGAATTTGTTAGTGATAAATTAATTAAAACAAAATGATTGCTGTGGTCAGTAGTAATATCAACGCACATGACATTATGAAAAAAAGATTTCAAAAAATAAAATTGATATCGCTGAGTAAAATTTCATTATATATAAAATAAAACTCCATAAATAATAAAAATTTTAATAAATAAATATCGAAACTTCCTCTGTAACTTTCCCCGTGTTGGTTTGGACTCTTTGCAAAATAGACCATCTACCTTCCCACCAGGCAGCTCGTAAAGAGCGAGCATAGGCTTACTATCACTAACACCGTGACATTTGACTAGGTGGTAGAGTTTTGCTGCGACTCGTCCGGATTGGTACCACCACTTTACATATTACTGCCGCTATAACGTCAGTGCTTCCCGTTGACGTGTTCTAGTTCAGAGTATAAGGCAGTCGTTAAACTTAATTTTGATCGAGGTCTAATTGAGGCCTCAGGTTGGCAACGTACCTTTGGTGTTTCTAGGCGGCGTTAATTCGTTACCATCAGGAAACCCGTCGGCTTGTTTGCCTTCCAATAACATAAAATTAAATAAATAACGAAAGCATAGCACTGTATTGTGGCAACACTTTGACTAAAAAAAATAATATCTATAGTTTGCATACACAATACAGCGATTCTTGTAAATATACCTTCAAAGGCGTATTTATCTCCTGGGAGATTTGTCATGGAAACACATTTGGAGCAAGTATTTTTTTGTCAGAAATAACATTGTTGAGATATATCACAAAGCCTTACATATTAATTCAATTTTTGTCATCTGAAACAGTTTTATTATGATTCTAGAACAGAGAATGAAATTTCTATAAAATAATTCGTCATTTGTCCTTAATTTGGAGCAGAGTCCTCGACACAACGATTAGTTTGTTCGCGCACAACTTAAATGTACCTTGTTGAAGTTAATTCTATAGTTTGTCGCAGGTGCAATCAAGTGCAATAATCGAATATCAACTTTTGGCGATAGTTCAAGGTTGCAAGTTCAATGCATGTTGCAATAAAGTAAGAAAACCAATATGTTTATTTTATATTCATAAGGTTGAATTTTTGTGAAAATATCAAAATTTATTTTAATAATATGCAAAGTAGTTAAATAAACAAATATAACACAAAATTGAATGTGTTTTATTATTTTTTTTTAATATAACCTGCAATAAAACTTCTTGATAAATGATAGCCTAACGGGTCTGTATTCATTCGAAAAGTCGCATCTAAATCCGTGAAAGAACTGCAATAATACAGATACACAGAGAGAAAGAGAGTGGTGGAGAGATAGAGAGGGGGAGGGACAGTTAGATGAACACAGCGAACTTAGAATACTCTTCGTTTGACGTCCAATTTAAAAAAAATGGCAAATTTAAATAGAAAGACCCATTCTGCTTACTCGCTTTTTATTTCTGGTTCAAAGTTTCGGTTCACTTCGGTTTCGTTATATGACACAATGCTACAAACAACCGATCTTCAATTAATTAAAAGTAAAGTAAAGTATCTTCATATCCCCGAAAGGGTAGACAGACCACAGAGGTACAACCAGGGCACCCTCGACTAGCCGAAAATACTAAGTCCCACAATGTAATAGCTGGCAAGCCTATCGCCAACCGGGCACATATTCTATCCCGAGCAACAATTTTTTTATTAGAAAATTGGAAAAAAACAATTTTGTTTTTGTTGCCCGACCCGGGATTCGAACCCGGGACCTCATGCAGTCAAGTCCAACACCTGGACCGCTAGACCACAAAGGCGACATTCAATTAATTATTTCTTTAATTTTTCGGCACTACTGTACACATAGTCGCTTTTAATATTCCGTTAAATCATGCGGTATCCATCAGTACATATTTCCTCATCTGCTAATACAAAACCTTTTACACTTGACTCATCCCAATGCCAATATCAGTATGAATTTGCTTACAAATATTTGCGAATACTTCATAATATTTTGTATTTTTTCATAACATAATGTTTACTAAAAGTAAACGTTACAGGATTTTAACTTAATATCAAACCCTAGCTCTAACATTTCGGTTTAAAAATTCTACGCTTCGTAAAAATGTTGCCAGCAAATTTCTCCCAACTCCGATACATAGCGCCGAACGCCGCAGGCATCTGTTATAATTTCCGTGTCCAAAATGAGAAAAAAGTGACTCATCAATATCGGTCCTATCATTTTTGTGATATTCTAATTAATCATGTTTTAACTAAATTAATATAAAGGAGGTTTTCGGCTGTGTTACTAAATTTCGAAATAGAGGTTTCTCTGTTCGACTGTGTTTTTTTATGTTATCTTGGAATTTTTTTTCAAGTGCTGTTTAACAACTTGTCGGATTGGTACGCCTTACTTATTCCTGCTGCACTATTGCAGCAGGAATAAGTAAGTAAGTACTATTATCACTGCTCGTTATTTCCATGTTTCGTGCTGGAGGATAGGCTAGTTGGTAAATTTGTACACGTAGCCTGAAATCTTTACCAAAATAAAGTGATGGACCAGTGATATCTATTATAGTCCCTATAGGCATTTGATTTTTTTATTGATTTGTGTGCTAGTTTGCTCACCCATTTTACAAAAAAACACGAGTAGGTTCCCCTCTTTAATCTATTTACTACTAAAGTTACAACATTATAAGTGAAATAATTAATAAACGGAGCAAATGAATCGAATGATATAAAGAAAATGAAGATTCTCTCATACCTTTGACAGAATGTGTGGAATCTTTGAAGAATCCCGGAAAATGAAATGAACGTTGGAACTTCTTAGCCGCAAATTAATGGTAGAGTTATTCTACGTTGACCTTTCCTTTTAACATTATACTGGAGTCCTATCACGAACTTGATTCGAATAGTCGAATCGAAACTTAGGTTGTGGTTACGCGAATAAACCTTAATAAAATACGAAATGTGTAAAACAAGTGTTTAAAAACGTATTTTTAATGTTATAAGAAAGTTAGTAAGATAGTACTTTGCCAACTTGGAGTTTGGGTGTTAAGCTCCTAGAGTAAGTAATAAGCTATTCCAATTATTATAAGATAAGAACACGACCATTATAGATGTCAAATTTAGCCTTTCTTTTGCTAATTTGGCGGAATCCGTAAAACTGTAAGGATGGGAAATTTTCTAACATATAATGTAATAAGCCTAATGAACGATCCTCCCGCCCTTTAACGCGACCAGACCTCGAATTAAGTCCGAGCTCGGGAAACAATCAAATTTTGACAAACCTGGTCAAAGATCTTACTAAAGAAACACCAACTCGAGCGATACGTACTTCGCCTCGACACCTAGGTTTCCTTAGGAAATCGATCGTACTGTATAAATGCAATAGGAGACACTGTATGGCTTGTCACATTCTTTAATATTTTACAAGATTTATCGTCACAACCGATACACGAATTTCTCGGTATTAGTAAAATAAAAGATTATTTAATAAAAACAAAAAAACGCCTGATCCTAAATAAGACCGTGATAAAATTTTGTAGTGACAAGAAAATGTACGGAAAATATAAGGCGTCAATAACTGGACTTTAACACTTAGTTTAACTTGTATCATGGTAAAATAATCCAGTAATCACTATTTAACCATACCTATGCCAAGAATTTTCATATTTTTTACTATTACCGCAAAAGGAGTTCTGAAAATTAAAATTGAGACATTTATTTAAGGAACAAATAATATTGAGTATTTAAAGTACTTATTGAATTATCTAAACATTCATATAATTTACATTATTTTTCTTTTCTTGCACGAAAATTATGTTTTGGTGAAATGAAACTAATTTCATGTCAAATGCATGAAATTTTCAAATTTAACATTTCCGTTCTAAAATGTAAATCGTTTTGAATATTCCCTCGTAATTAAAACTTGTCGAACATTCGACTCGACAAATCAAAAGCGTGGAGCTCCATGCTAGGGTTACTATAATAGAATCTCCAAACGCCTTTTAATATTATTTCAAATCCTTATATTAAAACTTACTTTGAAATTCAGCGGTGTTCAATTTTCCTTTACACAACTTCCTACAACTTTCTAACATTAATCTCTTAGTGAATTACTTTTCTGCAACAATTATATTAGAGGTATCAAAATTTTTCATATCATTTTGCTCGAAAATTTTGTATATTACACGTAGTTCACTTCTTTTAAACTTATACTCACGTATTTTTTACTTGTTCGAATTTCATTTGTTCAATTTTACTTTTTACTAACGAAATACTTCTTTCTTTTTACAAGGATACATTCTTAATAAATTCTCCTTGGCTCTTTTATAAACACAATACTTAGGGCCAGTTGCACGTTCCCGGGTTAGGTATTTAACACTCAGTTAAAGTCTAACAAGGGTTCAATCACTTTATATTTGACAGTTTTACTCAATATTAAATGTAACCCGGGAAAGTGCAAGTGGCCCTTATTGATTTACTGTCAAACGGCTCGTAATAAATAAACGTTAGTGACAGAGACTAGAACCTTTACCATGAGTTCACGTCGTTAACTGGTTAGCATTTGTATGAAAACTTTATACAGCGCCTCTATCGTTAAACAAGAAAACTTCGATAGCGAAAATTTCAATCCGCAACACTATCGAACTATCGAATATCTCATAGTAAAAGCACAGATGTCAAAGTTACGCTATAATTGGTCCAGGGGGATGTATCTCGGTTGCCAAATCAAAATGGTAAAGTGTACATCAAATAGCTGTCAAATGACGTGTTTTATATTGGCTATCTCCAGTGATCAACATAAATACAATAGAGATAGCAAACACAAATTACGTTATTTGATGTACACTATTGCAGTTTGAATTGGCAACTCAGATAAATAATCAGCAACGCGTTTGGTAGCACAGCGACACAAATAGGCACACAACTTTCGTGTTCTGGTACAGTTAGTTGGATATATTATACAAGAGTCTTAGACGTCCCAGCCCTAGATTAGGTGAATACCACCACAATTTTTGTTAACAGGCGACGAATATTTCTTACTATCAAGAAAATATGTTAGTTTGTTTCCTTTCTAATAAACAAAATATCGACAAATTAGTGAAAATAAAAGTATTAAAGCAGCAAAAAAAATGGGTATATATACCATGCATACATACATAAAATGAATAAAGTGAAATGTGGTTATCTTAACATTACGTACAGACACCCAACGTTATTTATTTATTTGTATAAATTTATTTGTTGTGGTATTTATTGCAACTTCCCCACAACTGCTTTGTTTTCTTTGAGCACACTTATAATCGTACTTACATACAGTCAAGCAAACTCTCGCACATGTGTGTGTGTGTGCACACTCGCATACACTCACACCCACACGCACACATACACACACACACCGTCATAATAATTGTGTTTAAACACAACTGTTACTGGTGTAGTTAAAGTTGTATTTATTTATGATATACTTATTTCAACTCTCCGC
>NJDC01008136.1:51742-70278 GCA_002245475.1 Calephelis virginiensis | reverse complement strand
TTACTTTATAATTTTGAAGTCGGTTTTTGTTAACGTAGAAATTTTTATTTTTAAATCGTTGAAAACAAAGTAAATTATTTTTTTGGTACATTTAACTTAATAAAAGTAGGATAACAACAGCCCACATACAAAGTAAATGTGTATTTAATTTACGTATAAGTTATTATGTTCAAACTTATATAGCTTCAGGCGATGCTTTAGAAAATTCTATTAAATGGTTGTAGCTTATTGAAGGCTTTTTCATAATTTATAGGCTGGCCCGGATTGGTACCGCCTATTTTTTTTTGGTCTAAAGTTAGTGCTCGATATTGTCGTATTAGAGTAGTTCTCCAACATAACTAAGGAGTTAGCAATGTAGATTCAGATCACCAACTTTGATATCACCTTGTTTGAATTCACATTTGTGTTGTAACCCCAAAGTATTAAACTTTAATTCGTAATCATGTACAAGAGGCATACTTCTTTCTTTAGGTTTTGGCCTTCACGTTAGTATTTAGCCATTAGTCAAGTAGAAATTGGCATAACATTTTATATCAGTTTCAATTAATTTTAATTAGTCATCAGTCATAAGTCGTCAGGAAGTCTCGTCAGGCTCTTGGGTAAAGCGGTAGCCTTTTTACGCAAGCTCATGAATGCGATTTGGCGGCAACGAGGAAATACACGATACGCTAATTTCTTAACGATTATTTCATTTTTGCACTTTCACTGAACAAAATTGTACAAAATGCCAGCAAAATTGACTAATTTCACTCAATATCAACACGAAATTCAATAATTATGAAAAAACTTCGACCATCTTTTCTCTCGATGGCGCCAAAACTCAAGAGGCATACTTTGATAGTATGCTTGTGACACTAATACATAGAGATACTTAAATAGACACTGGAATAGATTTAATAGACACCCAGATTACGTATCTGTGTCTATTAAATCTATTCCAGACAGACATCTAAATGTTTATCACATTAATTTCAACTTTATCGGTAATAGAATACCCATATAGTCGGTGAAGTTAAATATCTTTTTCAAACAACCAAGAAATTTTTGGTCGGTTAGTATAATTAAACTTTTTAACATTATTTCTAGAACTAGAGTTGGTAGAGTTTCCCCGTGTCGGTCTCTGCTCCTTTGCAGAAGAGACCATGTGCCTTCCTGCCAGGCAGCTCGTTAAAGGTGAGCACAGGCTTACCGTTACCGTTGTTTGCCTTTCAATACCATAAAAATAAAAAATAATAATTTTCATTTTCCAGTAAACGAATAGATTAAAAATAATCCAATCATACTAAAAATCAAAAATCGTGGATGCAAAGCCAAAACATTCAAAAGGCAGTAAAAGAAAAGCCATCCATAACATCCAGATTATATCATGGTACACGTGCCCCTGATATATTTTATCAACCAGCACAAGTTGACCCCTCTCGACTTTTGTTTTCCGACACATGTTGAGTTTGCGATTAATGTTCTCAAATGGAGAAGGTCTATTTAATCTGGTTACAAGTATATGCCTCTGGGGCATAACACTGTTGAACCCCGCAAAGCTGCTAGCTTATTAGAATTTGGATACCAAAACTCAAATGTTGAAGATGTTTATTTTAATTTCAAATTAATTTGTACAATACAAGGTGATGAACTACGATTTTAGCCCCATAATTTATTCTGTTGTAGAAACCTAAGAGGTTATTGCGTTGTTCAGTAACTTACTCAAGGTTTGTGTATATTTGTGTCAGGTTCGGAGACTATTCAATATTATTTGTTGTGTTAGGTTACTTTCATTGAATATCTGCTTTCGGTGATTTTTGATAAAACTCTTCATACAAAACTAGTGGAGTGCTTCGCTACGTATACAACGAATATGAAATACATACTAACACAACGAAAAATAAAAAGGAAAAAACAACTGAAAAGGGTTTCAATTTATTTTTATTTTAGCACTTGCCTTGTGCTTGGGATAAATTTCTATAAATTTTAAAGAAAGAAAAAATTTCGCCCCGGACAGGATTTGAACCTGTAACCTTTCGTCTAAAGCCGACGAATGCTCTAACCAATTGAATCCTCTGTAGCTAAATTGGTTAGAGCATTCGTCGGCTTGAGACGAAAGGTTACAGGTTCAAATCCTATCTGGGGCGAAATTGTTTCTTTCTTTAAAATTTATAGGGTTTCAATTTATTATAAAATACCCATTAACAAAATGATCCGCCATATATTGAACTAATTTGTTACAAAAAATGTGATAAATGAAGAACCGTTCGACCGATTTTATGCAAACTTCACATACTATCATTTACTAAATAGTCCAAAAAAAGCCTAAGCATTTGGTTTTATAGGTGAGCCAGTTCTTGAGTTATAAAATTACAACGAAAAGTGGCATTGATTTTTATATGTACATATAGATAGTAGATAGAAGATTACGTATAATCTGAATATATATAAATCTTGTGTCACAATGTTTGTCCTCAATGGACTCCTAAACCACTTAACCGATTTTAATCAAATTTACACACCGTGTGCAGTTTGGTCTAACTTGAAAGATAGGAAGCTTACATCTAAATTTTTCGCGAGCGAAGCCGCGGGTAACAGCTAGTATAACATATGTCACAAACTTTAAATTAAGCATCATCCAGACGGTAGTAACCACGTTGCAATCGCACTTTAAATAACTTTGTTTGTTAAAACTTGGATTAAATCTACGTTCCACACGGATGCAAACCAATGTTTTAATCCGTGTGGAACCCCTATTTTCAGTCAAATAGTTTGAAAGTGTCAGTGCAAATGCAGTGCATAGTTTTTAGCATGAGTTGCTTCAGTTTATGTTTTTTTTTATGATGATGGAAGGCAAACAAGCAGACAGATTTCCTGATGGTAAGAAATTCACGCTGTCTGGAGTCACCAAATGTGGTAATTGTGCGTTGCCAACCTGAGGCCGGGATGTTAGGCCTCAAGCAAATATACATTTACCGGCTACATTGCCCTCCGAACCGGAACACGTCAACGACAAGCGTTGTACGTTATAGTGAGAGGAATAGGTAAGGCGGTTGTACCAATCCGGGAGTCGCTGCAAAACTCTACCACCTAGTAGGATGTTCCGGGTGCTAGTGACGTTAAGCCTATGCTCGCCTTTTACGAGCTGCCTGGCAGGAAGGCAGACGGTCTTTTCTGTGAAGGAGCCATGACCAACACGGAAAATTTAAGCATCGAAATCTTAATCGCTGAAATTTAGTTTGATAAGTTACCAGTTGCAGTAGAGGCGCTATCCAAAGTTTTTATACAAAAATTTACGGAGACGCTAACGAGTGTAGTTTTATCAACTAATGATAAGAGTTCTGATCAATCTTTTCACATAAAGGATGTGGATTACAGGAAATCATCTTCACCTCGTATCCTCAAAGAAGTAGTAGGTAGTTGCTCGTTGTAACCAGTACACCCAAAGCTAGCCAAAGACACTTAATCCTACTATGTGATAGGTGTCCTATCACGAACCAGTCACATACGTAAACACCGCAAACGCTGTTATTTTTAGAGAAACTGGAATCAAACTCGGGACCTCGTGAAATCAAGTTAAACACCGGACCGCTACACCACAAAGAGGATAAATGAATAATTGTATTGATTACGGGAGATTCCGAACACTAAAGACGTAAACATAAATACATTTTTTTAATAGGATTGACCAAAAAGCAGCTGTTTTGAAACAAAAAGATCCAGCAGAAAAAGTACTTATACAGGGTTACGTCCAAAGAACGAGCCAAGTTTTGAGAAACAGTTTGAAAATTTAACACTTAAAATTTTTGAAATACTAAAAAATAAAAAAATAAAAATTATAATTAGTATAATTTTTATTCGATGACTATAACATAAACAAAACATAGAACTGGGTCTCACCGAGCTCAGTCGGTATTCGCAGGTTGGCGACGTCATGACTCGTACTAGGTAGAATGACAACGAGTGAAGTATTTTTGAAGACAGTTTACATGACTGTGTATAAAAGTAAATATTACAATTTGGCAATAATATTTAAAATGCATAACCATTTTAGCCTTTACCCCTTTATATAAATAAAAATTTGGTCGGTCCTTTCAAAGTAGCCCTGTATAAACACATTTCGGTTACTTGAAACCACCTGTCTTCTTTGCCATTATTCTAACAAAAAAAAAAAAAAGACGGAGTGCACTCCGGGAGTGATAGCAAAAGTGAAAACTTGAATATTAACGTTGTGCATTTTTGATATTTTGGAATGGTTAGGGTATAATTTTGCACGAATTGCTTTAATTATCAGTATGAAGAATTCATTTATTGCGCTATCGTACACAAACATGACAACACGAACATTCGCGCAAGCGCCCTGCGCCGTCTCACGAATGTTAGCTCAGGTCACATTTAGCAGTTTTCAGTTTTCACTTCAAAAATCCGCATCAAAATCGGATTATCCCTTCAAAAGTAATGATGCCATACAAATACTGTATTTTTCTTTCTCAACGTTTTCTGAGAGAGATCGCTCATTTAGCATAATATCACAACAAGTAACTAATAACAATATCTTAACGTAGGTTATATTTGTTGATAAGCAATGAAATACTCATATGTCCATTTTAAATTCTATTTACACCCATTTTATTATTTTGACAAAAAATAATCTATAAATGGAAACTTTTTAATTTTATATGTTTCATTAAGTATATGGTCATGATTCGGTTTGGATGGCACAAAAGAAGCCTTTTCTACTTACATCAGTATATTAATGATCTAGTTTTAGCTTCGCAATGCATAATTATGATCTTTATTTCCCCTTTTTGGACTGGGCTCCTTTGCAGAATATACCATCTGCCTTCCTGCCAGACAGCTCGTAAAAGACGAGCATAGGCTTATCATTAACAACATCGTGACATCCTACGAGATGGTACATATTCGCAGCGACTCGCCCGGATTGGTACCACCGCCTTACTTGCTCCTGCTGCCATAATGTCAGTGCTTGCCTTTGACATGTTCCGATCTGGAGTATAAGGTAGCCGGTAAACTTACTTTGGCCTTACCGGCCTTAGGTTGGTAGTCTCTAGGCGGCGTAAATTTCTTACCATCCGGAAATCCGCCTGCTTGTTTGTCTTCCAATGTCATAAAAAAAACACTCAAATTAAGACTTTTTAACAAAATGACAAAACCTAATAATTTAGCTAAGAACCATCTCGATCACGTCAGCTATCATTCAATAAACCCGCATCGAAATCGCTCCATCTGTTCAAAAGTTATAATACCATAGACACAGACTCGTGTCAAACTTGCAACACGATTTTTAATTCAGTGTTAAACAGCAACATATGTGTTTTATAATCACATAAAAAAAACTAACATAACACAAAATAATTGCTATTATTTTGTTGTATCTTCTCGCCCATACCCCCGAAAAGGTAGGCAGAGCTACAACTAAGGCACCTAAAACTAGCCGAAGACACTAAGTCCCACAATGTGATAGGTGGCAAGCCTATCACCAACCGGGCTACGCCAATTTTCATAGAAAATTGAAAATTAGCATTTTCCATTTTTTTGTTGCCGGACCCGGGAATCGAACTCGGGACCTCAAGAAGTTAAGTTATTTTGTTGTCACTGCTAATTCCAGATCCACAAATAACATACTCGTAATACTGTGACGTTTCCTATACATATAATTAGCACCTGACACCAGTCTCCAATATTATTAGAAAGTTCTAATAAATAACATCACGATCGAATGACAAACTCAGTGTATGTCACTCGTGTCATTAAGAAATCCATTGACATTAAGTACATTTTTCCAACTCTAAAAATAAGAGATTATTAATCCAACGTTTGTTTTTTTTGTAAATTTTTGTAAATTAAATTTCAATACTTTATATAAACAAGCAGAACAAACTAACACCATATTTCAATACTATTAACAAGCAAAAAACTAACACCGGATCGGAATCGCAGTAGGTATCACACTGGAATATTAGTGTGATACTCTGCAGCAGAACCACCTTATTATTGTAGTAAAATAAAATTTACATTTTTGACATTTTGCTAATGTAAAATAACAAGGCGTTGGTAGAAATTTTCTTTATACATCGAAATACTAAAAATAACCAGAACTACCATATAATACTAATGTTTTTCTACATGAATAATGTTAAAAACACTGGTGCAGTGATTTTTATAAAAAATCAGCGGCTTTTTCTATAGCAATTACGAAGTACAGGTGAGTCTGCCAGAGAGTACGCTCTATGGCAGAGCCACTCTAAATGCGAATTATTTCATGATTTAACGCAGATATAGCTGTACGCTGCATGCGAATACTGTCCCCGTTGTAGGTACTACATTTTAAGATACAAGCGAAGATTTGTCTGGGAGTCTGTGCTGCAGAGTATGAAACAAATATTCAGCGAAAACATCTCATCGGGCTTGTTTTTGAAGTGAAACCTTCTTTAGCTATGTTGCGCACTTATTTTGGGATAGGTAAAAGTTCTAAACTCGCGTCAGGACACGTGACCTGATCGAAAATTCGTAAGAAGGATGGAGAGTAAACAGCCGGCGTGGCATAGGAGAGGAAGTATCCCCCTCTCTTTCTACGGCGTGGCGAAAATTTATGTCTGATTAATGCTGTTTCGTTTGGACGGCGCAAGGCGCTTGCGTGAATGTTCGTGTTGTCATGTTTGTGTAAATGAACATTGTATTCTACCACCTAAATGATAGCATGTATATACTGATAATTAAAGCAATTCGTACAAAATTATTCCCTAACCTTTCCAAAATATCAAAAATTCACAACGTTAATATTCAAATTTTCACTTCTGCCAGCACTCCCGGAGTGCAACCCGTCATTTTTTTATTGTAAACATCACATGGTAAATAGTCTTACGTTAATTCCTAAACTTATAACACAAACATTCGTACAACAGAGACACATCTACAAAAATACAACAAACTAACCGACCTGGTGAACCTAGTATCGCTTCACGTTTTTAGCAGTTTGAACGACAAAAAAAACCATTTTCCCTTTAATTGTCCTTGTTACTCTCGTCAAAAAAATCTTCTCGTAACAAATACACCAAACAAAATTTAGCAAAATTATTCCATCCATTCAGACGTGCTGCGATTACCACGGGAAATGGGGATTCATTTACATACATATTTTGACTAAAACCCATAGCACGTAAACATATAATATGCTTATTTTGTCCGAGGATGGTGTCAAAAGTCATCGAAACCTGAGTTTTTGTACGAAATGTGTATGTTGCATCAATCATTGTGGAGGAAGCATGCAAGGACCGTGAGATTTGGCAACCGATATTCTCTGCCTACCTCAAAAAGGACTTGGCGTGAAGATATCCCTAAATGGGTTGGTAAAGTCATGTATTTTCTCTCTAAAATACATGTCATAACGTCGTAACCCTGTAAGATTATTTTCCGGTAATCCGTAGGTACATTATGCATTACTTTTCTATCATGGCCTAGATAGAAAAGTAAGGCGTCTTATAAAAAAATCTTTTTTATGTTTTAAATAAGGCCTCAAATTTCACAAAACACGAAACAAGTACATACGAGTACATAATTAAGAAACCCAGTACTCGCTTGAACACTGACTAACCGCAGAACTCGCTTCCAGTTCATCCGAATTTACCCCTGAATATTCAAATAAATACTGAATTTAGGTTATATATCGTCCATTTAAACACATTTTAATGTGTTTTACTGAACTGATTATGTGAAATTATAGAGTTTCGCAGCGACTCACCCGGATTGGTACCACCGCCTTACCTATTCCTACCACCATAACGTCACGACGTATTCTGGTTTGGAGGGTAAAGTAGCCGGTAAAAATAATTTTGCTCGAGGCCTAACATCCTGGCCTCAGGTTGGCAACGCACCATTACCACCTTTGGTGTATCTAGGCGGCGTGAATTTCTAACCATCAGGAAATCCGTCTGCTTGTTTGCCTTCCAATATCATAAAAAAAAATATCTGATATTATAAATTCGCCCAAATTAGAGAAGAAAACATATGTAAAGTGAACAACTTCAAAGTATAATATGAACATTTGTATTGACTGAAAGAAAGTTTAAAATCATGATGGCTGCTACGGAAGCCTTCATGGGCAAGTCCGACTCGCACTTGGCAGCTTTATTTAATCTAAATTCTGTTTAAAATATCATTTATAAAAAAAGCACAAATCAAAATATTTTTATTCAAAACTACGTGTGATACTGCTATCCTGATGTTAAATGTGGGTTATATAAGAACCATGGTGTTTTATAGTCATGAAGCCAGGGTATTAAGCCTCATGTCTAAATCTACCAACTACTGTACCCCGCGAACCGGTAGACTTTTGTGGCAAACAAACGACAGGAGTAAATATGATGATGGATCCTTACTCAATGAAGTTGTTTCAAAGCACTCTACTATCTACCTATGTATAGGGGACTACCAATACTATTAACTAACAAACAGTTGGCGTAATAAATTTGAATGTGACGTTATTTTAAATGATTTCTAACAAAAACTAATTATTGTGTTGGTCACATTGGAAGGTTGGATTCACTTCATCCGTAATTTGTCCATAATAGTAAAATATTGAAGCCTAAATTAACCTTTACTGAGTTTATAACAGAACCTAACATATTTTGTTAAAAATTATATTAGATTAGAAAATATATTTAAAATTGATTGGCTAATCCTGGATAGAATATTTTCAATAATTTTAAAAAAGTATCTTCACGCCTATATCGCCGAAAAGATAGGCAGAGGCACAACCAGAGCACCCACGACTAGCCAAAGACACAAGGCCCACAATGTGATAGGTAGCAAGCCTATTTCCAACCGAGGACATATCTAATCCTGAACAACATTTTTTAGTAGAAAATTGGATAAACCACATTATATATTTGTTGCCCGACCTGGGAATCGTACCCGGGACCTCAAGAAGTCAGGTCCAACACCTGAACCGCTAGATCACATAGGTGAAGTTCGATTCAAGTTTTAATCTTGGACTATAAAGTTGCGAAAATTTGTTTATCTTTCTTTCATGTCGCAATGGAGGGTTGTGATATTTGGAGATAGTTTAAATTATTCCTGTAAGTGGCTACTGCAACTTTGTACCATGTGATCAAAGCGGGTTCCTGTATAAAATGTACGAGCTCGTAATTACTTAGACGTTTAGGCGTAGCCACGAAATTAATAATAATAAAAAAATACCCTGGACAAGTCACACAAATTGAATCTAACCCCAAAGTAAGCTAATTATATGCTTTTGTTATGGGTGTTAGTCAATGATTCTAATACGTAGAAACACTTAAATAGATACCAGAATAAATTTAATGATCACCCAGACGCAGAAATGCAGACATTTAAATGTTCATCACACAAACGCCTGCCTCCGTCGGGAATCGAACTCGAGCCTCGCGGTTGGTCGATGTAGTTAGGCGTGTACGCTTGCCACTCGACCAACGAGGCGGTTTATAATAAAGTTGACTTTGTATATAGGCTTTAAACTTTGAGAAGCTCTCGTTTTAAGACAGTCACGTCTACCTTATATCATTGTAATAAACTTTGTTATAAAGTTATAAAATATGTTTCTTGTTAGTACTGTACGTTTTGTCATTCCTTGTAGATAAGGTTGTTATAATATGTGTGCGATTTATAAATAATTTAAGCGATGAACTACAGGACAATATTAAACATATCCTTTCTAGCAAAAAGAAGAATAAAACATGCTAATTAGTTCAAGTTGTTAATAGATTTTTATCTGTCTATACGACAATAAAATCATACAAATAGTAAAATTTGCAGAAATGTTTTTTCCTGGTAATTTTCACTAATCAAGAACAATTTTTTTTATAAATTTGTCCAATGTACAATCTAAAGTTTTAAAAC
The DNA here is from genome assembly GCA_002245475.1 of Calephelis virginiensis. Lineage (NCBI taxonomy): Eukaryota > Metazoa > Arthropoda > Insecta > Lepidoptera > Riodinidae > Calephelis > Calephelis virginiensis. Next base: position 60,402 of record NJDC01008136.1, on the reverse strand, counting down.
CAAATGGTTTAAGTGGTTTGAACTTAAAAGGTATTCAAGTAGACAAATTTTCTGATGTTAAGAAACTTATTTTATTAAAGACACTTACCGCCTGTTCGGAAAAAAATGTAGAAGTTACAAGCACTGGAACCTTGTATGACAAAATACTGGATAGTCAAGCCTCTGACGTGAAAGGACTATTAAAAAACAAAATATAATTTTAGGCGCGCACCGATATAATAACAACATGAAGTATAAAGTAAATAAAAGGTAGTAAAATTTGTCTACCAAAGCAAGATGATTCAGACTTAAAATAACACCAATCTCTTACGAGCTAGTTAGTAAGAAAGTAATCGGCTTAGAATGTTTCTGTACCTTATCTGTTCTTGCCGCCACAACGTTCCAATTTGGAGGATTAGGTAGCCGGTAAACTTACTTTTGCTCTGGGCTTGACATCCCGGCTTCAGGTTGGCAACCCACCATTAACAACATTGGTGTCTCTAGGCGGCGTGAATTTCTTACCTTCAGGGAATCCGTCTGCTTGTTGGCCTTCCAAAAAATCCATGACTATTTCATTATTGCATGTATATTAAACATCCGTATTTTATTAAATACTAGCTGCCCGCCCTCGCTTCGCTTCGGTTATTCAAGAATAAAAATCCTACTAATACTGTAAATGTTATTAAATACAAAAAGGAAATAATATGACAACGTGAAAGCCACCAAATCAAGTATCCAAAATAGGCAAAAAAAACATTTAATACTAAGTACGTGGAATAAACAAATCAATCAAAGTAACTGTTTACCTAAATTCTTAGTTATATTTAAAAAAATTAAGAAAAACCTAATCGTAAAAAACGGAAATATCGAGTATTACGTTAAATAAATATTAAATTCTACGTCAAAGAAACTAAATTAACAAAATATAAAAAATATTTTTTTAAGTAAGTATACAGTAAGCGCGCATGTCTTTGCTACGCTTCAACGATATTTAATTTTGCGCCCGGAGATTTTAACTTTTTGATAACTTATTAGTTGTTAATTTTTTTCTGATAATGTAAAAGGCAACTTTGGTCTAAATTACACGCATAACGTATCTAACAGATTTATTTAATAAAGGGTTAATACTGTATTGTTAAAAATATGTTCTAAAGTAACCCTTCATTTTTCTGTTTTAAGTAAACGCAAAAAACGGTTATTATGGGTTATTCTTTAAAGATTGACAAATACCACCGGTTACTTTTTTTGATATTTTGATCTATCGAAGAGGAAAAATCCCACCATACATTGTGTTGTTAAAACTCTGTCTTATTAATAAGCATGGACTAAGGTCGGTGTAAAATTAAGTTGATATTATCACATTGTAATAAGGACTATAATCCTTGGAGTAATTTACGCCGGGTTTATTAATAAGACAGAAAAGGTTTTGGCAGCGTTTTCGAGGAAAGCACCCAATAGGTTTATTTTTGCCGACATATTGAACTAATATCGTTGTAATATCGTTGGTTTGTACAAAACATAAAATTACTATACACTAAAACTTTGCTCAATAATTGTTCTGTATATTGTTGAAAACCGAATGAAAATCCGTTCACTACTTTTCGAGTAAATCGCGAACAGACAGACAGACAGACGCGGCGGGGCACTTTGTTTTATAATTTGTATTGATTAATAATAACAATAAACATAAAAGCGTGTTTGTTTTTCACTTTTTTATTATTAAATGTGTCCCCGCGGTGAAGCTAAATAATGTTATTACACAGATTTAGCCGCTCACAACTCTAGTATATTATATTTACGAAAAGCATGTTTCTCAACAAATATTGAACATTTTCTACATTTTACACCAAGAATATCCCAACACTATGAATTTGCAACTATGAATGTGCAAAGTTGACTAAACTCGGTTTATGTGTCAATAAGGAACATAATGGCTTGCAAATATCAAACAATAGCATACAACAATGTAAATCCGTAAGCTGTGTTTGTACACAGCTGTAGCCTTTATGGCAGCTTATTTAGAAACGTATTCTTCCTTACTTCTTTCTAATAAAATCTTCAGTTCAGTTTACACTTAACTAGCAGCTCATCCCAGTTTTGCTCGGATGAACATTCTTCCATTCTATTAATATTATATTGTATCCTCTTTAATCAAAAAATGCTTCAAAATCCGTATGTCTAGTTTTAAAGATAAGCATACATACGGAAAGGTAATGAAAGGCAACTTTGTTTCGTAGATATTTAGTGAAACTCTATTATTTTTTTCATTTAAGAATACATTTGCATGGTTTCTCTTACTATATTTAATTTTAGAAAATTAGGGAAAAAGTTTTTTTCGTTCAGTGTTCAGTCTTTTTAATCGTCTCGTAAGTATATTTCACAAAACAAAAACCAAGATCCGTTTTTTTTTAAAAAGAAAATTGGATTTTTCGAATTTCCTAATAAAAAAAATGTTGGTCGGGATTGGAAATGTGTCCGGTTGGCGATAGGCTTGCCACCTATCACATTGTGGGACTTAGTGTCTTCGGCTAGTCGTGGGTGCCTTGGTTGTACCTCTGCCTACCCCTACGGGGATATGGGCGTGAAGATACTTGTACTTAAAATCCGTTTTTTTAAACTTATTTCATGTAGCAAAATGTCACAATAGCTTAAGATAATGTTGTGTATCTTATAGATTTTTCTTTCACAAGAAACTTCTCTACGTAATAAATAATTAACAAAACAAAAAATAATCGGGAAATTCGTTTCATCCATTCATACGTTATGCGACGACAAAGGGTTGGTACAGGTACTGTTTAACACGCCGAGTGTTGGTCTGAGTTATTTTAGTAGAATAAGCTATCTACTTTCTTGCTATCACGTAAGAGGCGAGCACAGGTTACCTGGGTACATTAGCATACTAACAACACTGCTAGTAGTAGAGTATTGTGCAGCCACCTGCCTGGGAAGAGATTCATTGTCTCATCTATTCCTACCGCCTTAATGAAAGTGTCGTATTCCGGTTTGAAGAATAGGTTAACAAACATCCCAGCTATAGAAAGGGAACGCATCTATAACTTCAACGGTGTCTATAGGCTACGGTCGTCTCTTACGATTAGGAAAGCCATATTCTTATTCGCTTAATGTCATAAAAATAGGGATTCATTTAAGTTTAGATAGATGAGTGCGTTTATAATTTTCCGGCGAATTTTGTATTTTTTATGATAGTGGAAGGCAAACAAGCAAACGGTTTTCCTGATGGTAAGAAATTCTCGCCGTCTAGAGACACCAAAGGTGGTAATGGTGCGTTGCCAACCTGAGGCTATTATGCTGGGCTTGGCCAAAAGTAAGTTTACCGGCTACCGTACCCTCCAAACTGGAACACGTCATGACGTTATGGCGGCAGGAATAGGTAAGGCGGTGGTACCAATCCGGGTGAGTCGCTGCGAAACTTTACCACCTAGAACACTTGATATTACAGCTACTAACAGTTTATAGGGACCAAATCATTGTTTTGCCATTTTCCCTGCAACTTTCTAGCTTTTTTTTTACTTAAGAACCTTCACCTGACAATGATCTCTCATCAAAAATGTATTAGCGAAACATTTCTATCCGTTCAGGTGTTATGCAATGACCACGCGAAATGGTGATTCATTTGTTTATATATTGTATATTGTAACGATTGAAACATGTTGGCTTATAAAATAATTATATATATTGAAGCGATTTTTTTCTTTCTTTAAAATTTGTATAAAATAATTAATTGCTATCGACTAAGAAAAGTTTCAATGTTATTTAATATTGTAGAAAAGAAAACATCACTTGAACAATTCGAATTCATCCAGCCATTTACGAAAATAGACTACACAGACAGAAATAGATTTTTAAACACAAAAAAGATATGATTACCTCCATTTAGATCCATCATTAAGCAATCATCCTGGCAAGTTTTTGTAAACTACTTTTTATAACGTAAAAAAGGCTAAATTAAACACTAGTGTGGGCACAGCATGAATATTACAATAATATTGTAATACAAAAATACTTCTGCTTGGACAATATAAATGCTTAATTTTCCGCTTCATACCAGGACACGGATAAGGAGAGTGATAAGCACTGAAAGCGTGACGTCAACAAGGTGGAACAGTTGTACTTAACATTTTGTTATTTATATATTTAACGCCTTTGTGGTGTAGCAATCTGGCATTAAACTTGACTTCATGAGGTCTCGGGCTTAATCGCCGGATCGGGCAGCAGAATTTTTTCTTTTTTTTAGCGTTTCCCGGAATTGCACAGGTTGTCTATAGGCTTGCCACCTATCACATTGTGAGACTTAGTGTCTTCACCTTGTCATGGAGGACGTCATTGTGGCTCTATCTACGTCTTCGGGGATACGGGTGTGAATAAACTTTAAAATTTTAATGCAAACAAAGAAAAAGGTTCGCGTTGAGATAAAATACAGCATGTTCACACAATGTCAATGCAAATAGAACGATATGAGGTGTGCAAATGGAATACAAATGCATTATATGCGGTCTCATGCCGCCTCTGAGATCTAACAAATTGTTTTTGAGGACACCCTGTTTGTAGAGCTCTCTAGACGTGCTCTGAGTACCTACACTTGAAAAACTAGAATGCTGGATATAAAACCTTTATGTGTAGAATTCAGACTTTCAGAAGTCAGAGAGTAGTCAAACCTTTGTACTTGATAATTCAGTCTTGCAAGCATTTCAACTGACTTTCAAAAAGTAAGGAGGTTTTAAGTTCGACTCCTATTTTTTTTTATTTTTTTTACTTTTTTCGTCATTTGTGAAATAAATTTTGAAAACATTTTTTTATTTGTAAGAGCGTACTTTTAAGTTGCGCTATTGCAACCTAGTATGGATTTGGTTATAAAATATTTTTTTATGATATTGGAAAGCAAACAAGCATACGGATTTCTTGATGGTAAAAAATTATCGTCGCCTAGACACCAAAGGTGATAATGATGCATTGTCAACCTGAGGCCGGGCCGTTACGTCTCGAGCAAAAGTAAGTTTACCGGTCACAATACCCTCTGAACCGGAACACGTCAACGGCAAGCACTGAAGTTATGGCGGCAGGAAGAGGTAAGGCTGTGGTATCAATCCGGGTGAGTCGCTGCGAAACTCTACCACCTAGTCAGTTATCATTGTGCTAGTGACGGTAAGTCTATGCTTGCCTTTTACGAGCAACCTGGCAGGAAGTTAGATGGTCTATTTTACAAAGGAACCCGGACCAACGAGGAAAAAACCCCGAAAAATGTTAAAATAATGTATATGTGTACTTCGACGAAATTATAACATGGCAAATGAAATCGGTTGTGTGATCTGTATATATGAAAGACAAAGCTAATTGACTGCTGTATCAATGCACAGGTCAAACCCTAAGGTTCACAAACCTAAGGGGCACACGTATTTATTTTATGACGTAGGCATCTGCTAATGTAGGATCTTTTAAAATTCATCCCCCAATCATCACGGAGATCATTGGCCAGAAGCATACACGTCACGAACCTTGCCAGCCTTATTGGATTGCAATTCTGGATCGAGAAGGTACAGCAGAGCGGGTTAGGGTATTTCCTGATGGCGATGCGCACTGATCCGTACTCGTCAGTACGAAAAGAGACAGTTGCGGCAATACCACCCTGCCATTACGCCAAGCCCAAACAGGCGAATCAAAGCACTCCAAATAGGCACGAGGAATGTGAGAGGGGAAATGGAACTGAAGATTAATGACTAGATCGATGTAATGGATGAGAGATATTTGGATATATTGTATGTTACGGCGATTATTCGAAAGTGCAGTGATAATTTGGATCACTCGATGGTCTTGCGTATCGCTGAGCGATCATGCCAGCACTAGATATAATCTTATCAGGTTTGGTTGGCCCGAGACTGCTCTGGATCCATATTAAGCTGGGAGTCATAAAAGTTTTTGTGGTAGCAGCCTATACTCTGCTAAGCTCTGCTGAAGTTTTTTTGTATTCTATAAGGGATGTTCTGAATATGGCTGCAGGAAATGAAAGAGTGATTATGTGTGGTGACTTGAATGGTCGGTCGGTTGGGAATGCCACAGACCTATTACGTATTTGGTCCCTATGTTCTAATAAGAAAGTGAATATTACATATTGTATGTTTACGTGTGGAAAGGAATTTTTTAGCATCTTACACAATATGTTACCATAAGGACATACATTGGTATACATGGAGAAGAAATTATCAAATGGATATGATAGATTTGATTTTAGTTGATGGCGGTCTGCGGAAGGCATGAGAGCCTATAGGGGCCCTACTCTTAATACGGACCATTATTTGGTTATTGGAAGGTTTAGGGGTCTGTTTAAAAAGTGCAGATATTTAAGATAAAGAATGAAAAGTTGCAAGACAGAAGTGTAGAAAGCATGTATAAGAGACAAGTCCAAGACAAGCTGGATGGTATGTATCTACCAGACTAAATAGTTGGAGATGATGATTGTTTTAAAAAGTATTATGATAGATGTCGCGAAAGAGGTTGTGAGAGTGCAATGATGTACAATTCATACAATATTGACGTACGGTATGATGAGAAGGTTCCGTTGGAAGAAAGAAAAAAGCCTGACTAGACTACATCTTATGTTTGCAATCGAATGACAGTATGATAGAATTGAACGAAATGTAACGTAGTTGCAAGAATAGAACAAGAAGAGAAGTATGAAACTAGAAGAGAGAGAAACTAACACCAAACTCATTTAAAGGAAGGTGAAGAAATCTCAAAGTTGTTTGTCTTCCTCTTGTTTGCATAAACAAACTTATGTCTAAGCGTGGTTATATTCTTGCAATCATGAATAACTTGTTAAAACAGCAGAGATGGAGATTTGTATGAATATGGCTAAGATAACTTAGAAATAGCGGAGTCATTATAAAAGAAGAAGTTGAATGAGCGATTAGAAGTGTAGAACATGGTAACGGTAAGGCTACGGGAGTTGACATGGCAACAGCTGAGATGAACAAGCATTGTGGTCCTGCCGTCCGGGACTTTTTCAGGGTTCCTTGTGACAACTGATTGGAGGACTGGCAGAGTTCTTGAAGACTGGTGAAATGAGGTAATCGTGCTCTTGTATAAAAGATGGGTTCACGCATGGAATTCACCAGTTACAGGACCATCAGTTTGATTAATTTAGCATCAAAAGTTTATATAAAAATAGTTTAAAAGAGGATGAAAGCGATGTCTGACGGAAAGTTGTGGGAGGCTCAATATGAGTTCAGGTCTAGAAGAAGATGTACGGATCAAGTGTTTTTGCTCCGAAATATCGTAGATAAGCATCTGGCTGTGGGCCAGAAGGTTTTATGTGGTTTAATGGATCTCAAAAAGGCGTTTAAAATGTCCCAAAGTTCTTTACGTACAACTTTATTGGTTAAACGTAAAGAACTTTAGTACATTATAGCAGATTATGGGATAAACAGATCCGTTCTACGTGCTGTGCAGTCTTTGTATTTACATTGTAAATCATCTGTGCTTGTGGACGGCTACATATCGCCTTGGTTTGATGTAAGCATTGGAGTCAAGCAGGATTGTGTACTGTCAGCATGCTTGTTTTTCTTGTATTTGGACAAAAGCCTTTAAAACATCATCCAGACGGTTGTTGTTACGCCCCAATCACGCCTTCCACAAGGTGACCTTGAAAATTAAATTCAAACAAATCAAAACTTGGATTAAATTGGAACGCAGGTTCCACACGGATGCATACTAATGTTTACAACCAATGTTTCAAGCTGTGTGGAACCCCTGTAAAGGTTAAGATCAATAACTCTGGGATTGCGTATGCGTGACCAAGTTGTGAACTGCTTGCTTTATGCAGATGATACCTACTGTACTTTTACAATTTCTTCAGCGTTGAATGTTCACTGTTTTCATAAAACCTTTAGTCCCTTATGATAGTTCTTTGAAGGTTAGTTTAAGAAAAATAGTCTATGTTTGAAGTTGAATCTTAGGCTATATGTGTCCAATTTTATTACAATCGATTAAGTGACTTAGCCGTGAAAGAGCCACTGACCGACAGATAGACCGACTTTCACGTTTATAAAATTGTAATAGATTTGTAAATAGAAACACTGTAAGTAACTAAAGTATTAGGTGATGATTTTAGAAGTAAAATTGAAGTCTACACGAATGATATTAAATGGTAAGTAGTATCTTAAACAGCACAAGTATTTTTCGTTTCAAAATATTAATATGTTATAATGTCTCATTCTGGATTTGAATAAATAACTTTCCAGAAGTATTTGCAATTGAAATGACCAGAAATGACGTACTTCGCTTATTCAAACGCAGAGAATAACAAATGTAATTTCTTCCTGATATCTCAGATATTTTTATATTTCTATTTTTATAATTTTCTACTATGAGAGATTGTGCGTCTGTTTTATTCACTATTCTGCAAAAAAAAGAAAACTGTTAAATCGACTGCAATTACTTTTGCGTCGATTTTTTTAAATTTTAAATACCTATATAAAAATGAGTCCCCATTTCTCTTGGTCATAGCATCACGTTTAAACGGCTTCAGAAGAAGATTTTTATTAAAATAATAAAGAGAAACATTCCAGAGAAAAGTAAAATATATAAAAAAAACAATATTTTTTTTTAAATAAAATGATAGTAAGCTATTTTATTGAATCAGGCGTTACTTTGCGGAAATCCATTAT
>NJDC01008136.1:32461-45190 GCA_002245475.1 Calephelis virginiensis | reverse complement strand
AAAAAGAATTAAAAAAAATAAAAAAAATAAAAAATTAAAAATAATAATAATTTAATTACATATGCTTTAATAACTTTTAAGCCAATTATTTATATTTATAACTAGTTTAATTATTTGTAACCAAACATTTTAAATCTATAATTAAATTTAATTATTGATTATACTTGCATATGTAATAATTTAATTACATATGCTTTAATAACTTTTAAGCCAATTATTTATATTTATAACTAGTTTAATTATTTGTTACCAAACATTTTAAATCTATAATTAAATTTAATAAATTTAGGTTTCGCGCAACGTTTTCGATAAAAGATGTTTATTCGCTTGAATTTTTCCTATGTATTTCAACAATATCGTCGAATTTCAGTCAATTTATACAAAGTCTTAACTTATCATAATTAATATAAGCTTTCTTCTGATATCACTATCTATTGATGAAAATTGTATTAACTTCCGCCAAGAGGTTTTTGAGTATATTGCGAACAAGCAGACGTGACCAGGGAGCTTTGATGTTGTTGTTTTATAATATTCAGTTTTAGGAAGTCAATTAATTCTAATACGCATAAAATTTAACATTTGTTTGTTTTGTATTGAAAAAGCTAAAAATAATAAAACAAATATTTTTTTGTGCAAGCCACCCCTTTTATCTAAAGAACTTTGCGAAATTTAAATGTGTGCCGACTTACCTACCAATTTAGCAAATGGTATCTTCACGCCTTTATCGCTGAAGGAGAAGGCAGAGAATCACAACCAGGGCACCCACGAACAGCCGAAGACATTAAGCCCGACAATGTTATAGGTGGCAAGCCTATCGTCAACTGGGCAGATATCCAAACACGGGCAACGATATTTTTTATTAGAAAATTTCAAATGTACCTTTTGCATTTTTTTTTGTTACCGACCCGGGGATTGAACCCTGGACCTCTAGTAGTCAATTCCGATGCCGGACCGCTAGACCACACAGGCGATTATTTAGCAAATAATATTTGTGTATTAGTTGTGTCTGTATTTATTATAAAACCATTTTAATCATGTATTCAGTGTATATTTAACAAACATTACTTTATTTGAGTTTGTTATATTCTTTTTAGTCTATTTACAATTTCACGTATTGCTATCCAGTGCGATTTTTTACATTAATTTTTAATATTGTGGAATAAATGTTTTTAATAAGATAGATTAATTAATTTAACATATTTTTTTATGTCTGTGTGCTTGTCATCTGATGATTCTTAAACGACGGGCTTAATTTTGTTAAAATTTGGTATTTGTTTTTTTATATTTTTAGCCTCGAATAGTAAAATTAACATTTAAAATACTCGTTATCGAAAATTCAGATAGAAAAATTTACAAAGCACACAGTGGAGGGTACGAAGTTTGTTGGTACAGCTAGTGTTTCAATATTATAAAGGAAGTGCCTATTCAAATCCATAAAGTCAAAGAATAAATAAAAAAATATTTGCACATTACTCGACGAATGAATTTTAAAAAGCTTTTGGATAGGGGTGTACAACATAAGCAAACTCGATTACAACAATCAAAAAAATGGCAAATTAATCGATGTATCATTTTTATCATTATTTTATCATCGATGAAATAAACACTTAATTTTTTTCTTTTATTATTTTTATGATGTTGGAAGGCAAACTAGCAGACAGATTTTCTGGTGGTGAGAAATTCACGCCGCCTAGAGACACCAAAGGTGGTAATGGTGCGATGCCAACCTGAAGCCGGGATGTTAGGCCTCAAGAAAAAGTAAGTTTATCGGCTACCTTATCCTCCAAACTGAAACACATCAACGGCAAGCACTGACGACGTTATGGCAGCGGGAATAGCTAAAACGGTGGTGGTAGCAAAACTCTACTACCTAGTCGGATGTCACAGTGGCAATGACGGTAAGACTGTGATCGCCATTAGCGAACTGCCTGGTTTGGTGGTAACGGTGCGTTACTACCAAAGGTGCCATCGCCAACTAATTTGGTTGCCAACGGTCTAGGCGTCGTGAATTTCTTACCATCAGGAAATCCGTATGCTTGTTTGCCTTCCAATGTACGAGAATGCATACAAACATAGACTCAAAAGTAGTAAGTATTACTCTTTTTTAAGATTATTTCTTTTAATCTGTTGAAACAAAAGTGTGTAACTGTTGAAGAAACTTTCACAACCCTTCAAATCTGCTATCGATTCCTCATTCAATATTAATGAATCGATTCAAAATACTAATAAAATCGTTTCGCACGTAACAAGCCAGCCCTATGTTTGAATAATGTAGGATCCTACATCTGTTAAATAAATTCAAAGCGTAAGCCAATTTTCTTTGCCTAAATACATTTAAAACAGCACTCGTATTCTACGCGTGTAATAAAATGGGTGTAAACGCTTTATTCGATACTTATTAGATTTACCCGAGATAGAATTCTATAGAACGTGTAATTGTGTTTCTTAAAATGTAATTTTCTCCAATTTTATATCTTTAGTGATTCAAATTCGATGGGATGTGACCCATCACTCGCAAATGGTCATGTCATTATTCCATTTCCATAGAAAGTTATAATAAAGTAGAGTGCCACGTTTCTAGCTCGCAACGCTATAACTACTAGACATTCATTGTACAGTATCTCGCTAAATCTTGTTCCATTATCTTGCTAAATTCAGTTTCTTTAGGGTTGCTTGAAAGATAAATCTAACTTGGCAATGTGGCCGCCTAATAATATTTGTTTTGTTTGTATGTTTTGTGAAATCGTTACCTGGAGAATGATTTAGATAAGGTTTATTTTATACAAACTGCACCCATGACTTTATCACCATGGAATTTAACACATAAATGTTTTGTTTATGTAGTTCATTTACATTTTTTCGAAAATAAAAATAGCCAAAGTAACTTCTTCAGCATCCTGTCAGTAAGAATCCCGTCGACATTGATCTATCAATTTCAGAGAATATCCGAAACAAACAGACAGGCCGACAAACGTCCTAAAAAATATCATTCTTAAGCATGTAGTAAAAAACGGTTATTTTTGTGTTACGAATAGACACTCCAATATTATTTATTTATGTGTCAGAAAAGGTTTGCACGTAACAATAAGGAGAGTACATCCAGATATAAACTAATTTTAATAAATTAATTTCGAGTTAAACTTTTCCTGCTTCAATTATAACATGTGAGTGAACATGCATCTTATTGATAATTTAACCAACCTAAAGTTGGGTTAATTACACAAATTCTAAGTTAAAATTGACGAGGAAATTGCATCCATCTTTCCCCTAAGACATATTTTAGCTTAGAGCGTATAGATGTAAAATTTAGTAATGTAAATATTTCCCAAAATGTAGATGTAAATTAAATTAATAAGTAGCTGTAATTAAATTAAATTAATTACTACAGCTATAAATAATATTAATAATAATATTTATAAGTAGCTGTAACATTACATTACTTGTTCTTACTTTTACTCGTTATTCAATTAATTTTTTTTAAGTTTTCTATGTTAAAAGATTTAAAAAAAATACAACCTTTTAAACTAAATATCCGGTTGATTTTTTTAAATTTTGTGACAAAGACATTATGGATTTCAATAAATAAAGCGCATTAAAAGTGAAATTTAGTAACTTATAACTTAATATTATTGACCGCCTCGTTGGTCGAGTGGCTAGCGTACACGCCTAACTACGTCGATCAACTGCGAGGCTCGGGTTCGATTTACGACAGGGCTGGTCGTCTGGTTTCATACATCTCAGGACGATGAAAATACAATCCGCATACTCTGAATCAACGTATTGTCTAAGAAGCGTCTCCTTTTATTAAGTTAATATTTTAAAATCCAGAGCATAAATTAAACATATTTACGAGTATTTGACTCCATACGAGCCTTGAACCCTCAACTTCCATACATTTTAAATGGTGACGTAATTGTGACGCTATGAATTTTCAGCGCAATTGTCGTCTAGAGACCGTCAGGATTAACTGGGAATACGTGCTTGATTTAACGGATTTTAACCTATTCCTGAACAAGAGGTTAGGATTACTTCTGGCGTAGGGCTGGCAGTTGGTAAAATATTTGAAATGAAATTGAATGAAAAATATTGATTTGCGGAATTTGAGTGTTAAAAATATTATAAAATTATTTATGTTTGCTTTAAAAAGAGAACTGAACTGAGAGATTTTTTTTTCACCTTTTAAAGGGCTAAGGACTAGAACTATTTACCAAGGGATATCATCACCTTTAGAATATATTGTGAGTCTTCAAAAAGGTATTGATTTTTCATTTCTTAGCGCACTTACATATTAAATAGTTTCTCAAATCTGTCATCTTTTGGGCTGACCGTCATTGTTACAAGCTTATAAAACTATCCAAATATTTAAGTATCTGATACTCTCCAGATCAGTCAGACAGACTAGAAGGTAGAGTCTTGACAAAATTACAACAAAATATTATTACTAATAAATTTGTGCTCGCCTATGTCGTATTGAACGGTAGAATGGCTGCTACGCAGATATAAATTGCTGTTACTCTCTTTACAAAGACAGAAAAAAATCTTCCAGTCTGACCTATACTTTTGCCGTTATATTAACAACTTTTCAGTATCTAATATACACTTTTTTAGTAAAATAAAGACTAGACATTAGTTAAATTTTATCAAGTGCTGATAGTGGAGATTTTAAAACGGAATCCAAGAACCCAAGTTAATAAACCATTATTGACTTTAATACATAATCCAATAATTCAAGTTAGTAAAAAATATATTGTGCAAGATTAACGGCAAATTCCAAAAGCTTTCTAATACAGTATTCAGTATCGAAGGCTTGATATTTCTTCTTCAGTATATTTTCGGTCTCTTTATAATTCAGTGAATCTTTCTCTTGCATTTTAAGAGATGAAATTTTAATCAGCCCTTCAGCGCCGGCACCTGTTTGAATCTGAGTTATATTTTACTTAACATCCTGTACATATTTGAAAACTTCTGATTTTATTTTATTGAATTTTTAACCCAGTTTAAAAGAGGGAAAGAGTATTCAATTCGACCGTATATATATTTAATGTGTGTTTGATACTTTTTTGTTTATTAAACCATGATAAACCATGTAGGCCATGATTAAGAGGTAATCACATATTTTAAATTAAAAAAAAAGTATCTTCACGCCCATATCCCCGACAATGTAAGCAGAGGCACAACCAGGGCACTCACGACTAGCCGAAGATACTAAGTTCTGCAATGTGACAGGTTGCAAGCTTATCGCCAACCGGGTACATATCCTATCCCGAGCAACAATTTTTTTTAGAAAATTGGAAAAACCCAATTTTCTTTTTGTTGCCCGACCCGAAATCTCATGCAGTCAAGTCCAACAACTAAACCGTTTAAATTTAACCCACATTTTACATCGTGATTACTGAAGTCAGGACATCTAACTAGGTGGTAGAGTTTAGCAGCGACTCGCCCGGATTGGTACCACCGCCTTACGTATTCCTGCCGCCATAACGTCATGACGTGTGCCGGTTCGGAGGGTAAGGTAGCCGGTAAACTTACTTTTGCTCTAGGCCTATCATCCCGGCCTCAGGTTGGCAACGCACCATTACCACCTTTGGTGTCTCTAGGCGGCGTGAATTTCTTAACATCAGGAAATCCGTCTTGTTTGCCTTCCAATACCATAAAAAAAGTCAAAACTTCTTTAGCGGCAGTGCACACTTTTTGGAATGGGTAGAAACATATAAACTCGCGTCAGATCAACAGAACGTAAGACGGCTCACTGCGCATGCGCGAATATGACGGTGCGAGGTGTAAAATAAAACGTAGATTCATTGCTGTTTTTGTATTGCTTAGATATTTCCGAAGAGTATAGGATGCGCAATGGATAATACGCCGCAATATACCTACCATTACATTCTCACATATAGCAGATACGTATAATATCAACAGACATTGCTCTATTTGTTCCATCTTGAAAATAAGCTTTATGTGTAGACAAGCAATGTTCGTTGTACAGATAAAATGACGACGCTCCTAGCCGTCACGTGGTCTTACTTTAGCGAGTTTTTGTCAAGCCAAACGCTGGTTATTGACAATAATGAAAATAATATTTGTGCATAAATGATAGTACTTTCATACTGATAATTAAAGCAGTTCGTGCAAAATTATTCCCTAACCATTCCAAAATATCAAAAATGCACAACGTTAATATACAAGTTTTCACTTCTGCCGGGACTCCCGAAGTGCAACCCGTCTTTTTTAATTGTTTTTTTTTTTTCGAGAATAAAAAATCGCCTGTGTGGTCTAGCGCCTCAGGTGTTAGACTTGACTTCATGACGTGCCGGGTTCGATTGACGGGTCGGGCAACAAAATGAAAATGTATTTTTTTCAACATTCTAATTAAAAAAAAATGTTGCTTCGGATTGAATGTGTGCCCGCTTGGCGATAGGCATGCCACCTATTACATTTTGGGACTTAGCCGAAGGTGCTAGCCGTGGGTGCCCTTATTGTGCTTGTATTACTGGTTGTGCCTCTGCCTACTTCTTCAGGGATATGGGCATGAAGATATTTTTTTGCATACTTAGTAAAAAAAATACATATCGTGCGTTGTGACATCTTCAAGCTTCCTACTTTACCAATATACCAGCCAGAAAAACGAAAAATCACTATGAATTTCGGCGACAACATACAGTGGTGTTACTCTCCCGCCGTCTTTCGGGCTGAGCACTCTGCTCGGCCCACAAAGTTCGGTGAAGTTGTAAAAAATCGTAAGATTAGCAACAAATTAGTCTTTAAAAAAAAAACCGCCGTCTTACGAATTTTGATCAGATGGTGACGTGTGGTTAACATGGATACTACCCATCGTAAAAAGTGCACAGTGCCGAAAAATATTTTTTTATTTAAAAAACATAAAGTAAAAATTGATTACATCCTTTTTTTATAGTTTTTTCAAAAGAGGTGGTAATCTAACCAATGAATATACCATGATTTACAAATCCAGTTCAAATGCCCCACTCAGAGACATCAATTAACTGTAAATCTAAAATTAAACTAAAATTTTTTGCGGAAGTTGTCAACTTAATGTGTGATTGAAATATCATCAACGTCACTGAGTGTAGCCTTGAGACGAATAAGTAAATAAATATTATTGTTGTCTTTAATAATACGTATCTGTAACAATATCTATAAGACTGACGAAAAAAATAAGTAAGATCTATTCGTACTTAAAATGTTTAGTTAATTTTTTATCATTTATAATTTCAATTGTACAAAGCTTCTTAAATCAAAATAAACATGAATAATTAATTTATTAAGCAACTTTTGTTAGCTTATCTCTTAAATTTTATCTTCCATTTATTTATTTTGCCAAAATTGAATTTATCGCCTTCTGTCGCCTTCGGTCGCCTTTGTGGTCTAGCGGTCCAGGTGTTGGACTTGACTGCATGAGGTCTCGGGTTCGAATCCCGGGTCGGCCAACAAAAAGAAAGTTGGTCGGGATTGGAAATGTGCCCGGTTGGCGATAGGCTTGCCACCTATCACATCGTGGGACTTAGTGCCTTCGGCTAGTCATGGGTGCCTTGGTTGTACCCCTGCCTACCTCTTCGGGGATATAGACGTGAAGATACTTCTGAATTTATAATACGTACTTTTTGCAATATTAGACCTATGGAACTCCTTAGGTCTAATACTAGATTTTACAAAATGATACTTTTTCTCCTTTTTGTTTTGGGTCCCACAGTGAATAAGAAAGGAATAGGAAAGCCTCTACATCCAGATCTGCAGCTTGTAAGTGGCGAGCGTAGGCTTAAGTGGATCATTACCACCTAGACCATTGTAATAATGATGATATCATGGCCACTAGAGAGCAACACACCTAAGACATCTATGGTGTCTATATGTCACGGTTGTATTTTACCATCAAGAATTTTACGTTTTCGTTGATCGCTCATACAAAAAAAACATGTTTTTACTCATACAAAGAACAATTCCACACATTCATAGAGAGGTCGGATGAAAATCAGACTTCTCGGCTGATGAATTTTCGTGCTATGCGTTAATAAATCAATTAGTACATTTTCAGTTGACGTAAAAACCACCTTACATTAAAAACCACTTCAGGTATCCAGTATGGAAACTAAGCGTATTTTGACTTAACTAATATAATGATATCTTAATATAATTTTTCGAATAAGTAATATATTTTTTTAACAAGAGTAGGCAAACTAGCAAGTGAGTCATCTGATGGAAAATGATCACCGCCGCCTACAAACATCCGCAACACCAGGGAAATCACAGATGCGTGGCCGAACTTTAAGGAATGAGTAAGCTCATTTCTTTAAGGTTCTTAAGTCATATTCGTTTGGGCATACCACCCTCGGTAACTGATTCCACAAATGTGTTGTGCGTGGTAGGAGATGTCTTTGCAATCGCACAGTTGTAGATCGCCACGCATCAAAATGATGGCCATAATACTTTAAACTCTGACGTGATGTCCAAAGGTGGATATTAGCGACTGGAACCAAATCAAATAACTCCTCAGAGCATTCCCCATGATAGGTACGCTAGAAAACACTGAGTGACCCAACATATCTACGCAACGTCAAGGGATCAAGCCGATTGGTAATTGCCCGGTCATTGACAATTCGAGTAGCTCTACGTTGAAAGCGGTCAAAAGGAAGAAGCTTATACTGGGGAGCCCCTGCCCAGAGTTGAAAATAGTACTACATATGAGGCTGAATTTGCGCTTAGTAAAGTTGTAATTAAAACAAAATCATTTACATATAATCGAAATTGCAGATTAAAAGAAGGTTCTAGCTAAGAACCATCTCTTTTACTTTATTTACTTCAAAATTCAACAAAAAAAATGCATCGAAATCGATCCATTCGTTAAGGAGCTACAATGCCACAGACCCATACACACAAATATAGAGAAAGAGAGAATTCAGATATATATTAGAGGGGCGTTACTGTTTTTAAAATTCAGAGTCATATTTATATTACAGGATTACAGGACATTTTTATATTTTAAAATATTATTGTATTATTGACTCGAATTGAACAGATCAAAGAAGATTCATAACTTCACTGAGTACCCCAAGTTGTTGACTTGTGTCAGTGTTGAATTTAAAAACAGGTGCTTGACTCACACCAGGGGGAAAATTCATTATAAACCACTCCATTTTAATCCCTGTCCGGATTATTCTGAGATCCGATAACAACCTTTCCGTTTTATCCTATTAGCAGATTATTTTTCCTGTTACAAATGTTTATACCAATATTTTGGATAAACAAAATTATTGTTTGACACCAATAAATGTACATTAAAATTTATTTAGTATTAATGGTTCAATTTTTGAATGAATGACAATATAGGCGCGATTGTAATGACATGTTATAGGCCAAAAAAGGCCGAAGCTTAAAAGGATTCAAGTTGGTTCACATTTTTGACCCCGAAATAAAAATTCTAAATTTGAGTTTTGAAAGATTTGAAAATGAAAGCATGAATGAATGGATCAAATATTGAAATCGCGTTTTCTTTATTGACGCTGCACTTTAGACAAAGAAAAGCACACAGAATTGTAATAGTATTCTAAAGAGCTTATTTAGAGTTAGTATTTCAGCTGTCATATCATGATATCATTTTTTTAATCATGGCTAATATCATATTGTAAAAACTAGCAGTATTTTTTCAAAACCTGATAATTTTGTCAAATAACATCAAATGTCATAAACGTTTATTTTGTTACGTAATACAAATGAGCCATTATTACATCAATATCATAGCATCATTTTATTCATCCTTTTGCTATTTTAAGTAACATAGCATGATGTTTTTTTTAAATAAATCAATCTCAATAATTTATAAATACTTTGTGTTATTTTCTACGTTTATACATTTCAGACTAATATTTTTTTAAAAATACAAACACAAAAAACAGATTTCAAAAAACGTTGCCTTACAACCGAAATTGTTAAGAATCACTAATTTCGGGATCCCTAGAAGATAATATCCAGGCTAAATGTTTAGCAACCCCCAATTGGAGTATCACCAGCACTAGTTCAGCTGAGGGACCCACAGTGCTCGCCACAGTCGTGTTCTGGTCTGGTGAGTAAGGCAGCAAGTTACACAATAGGCATAAAAAAATATTATTATATAAAAAAGAATATTATAAGTTCTCCTATATATTTTTAATGTATGCTAATTGATTTCTCCTTCATTCCTGAATCGTTTAGGTTTTTTTTATTGGAAAGTACGTACTTCCGAGTGGATTCCCAAATCAAATTTGGATCTGAGTCCCAGTAAAATCGCGGAAAATACTCAATTTTGGTGTATTAGATGATGTACTTATTGAAATTGAAGTTTATTTTTGCAGTTTAATTACGCTTAAATTATTATCTGATGGACAATTAATTATTATTGTATTGTGTACCTATAAAATAATAGTCCTAACCATTGAGAAATCCGAGGGTGCTGCCAAGAGTATCTAAAATGAAAAGCATTCTGAATGTAAAAGAAACTAAGAAGGTTTGCAAGGATATTAAGGTTTAGCACTAGATCGTCTCTTTCTTCCCTATAAAAGACTTGCCGTCAAGATATGTATGTATGTGTGTATCAAGAAATCCGTCTTCGTAAAAAGAACTATTAAATTTTTACTACAGCCGCAGGGTAGTTTCCTTTATGAAATAGTTGATACTTTCCCACAAACAAAACAAGACCCCCATTCATTATCTCTAGAACTAAGACCACTGGACTTGGAAGCATGCTTAAGTCAAAGTAAAATTATAATGATAATATTGACCTATAACTTTAAATATATCTCATGCAACCTCTATATTTATTTAATGCTTTTAATTACTGCATTTATCTTCGTTTTTAATTGACTTCAGAAAAGGAGGATGTTCGCAATTCAACGTTATGTTTTTGTATGTCAAGATGGTCTCCTATTGTTTTTGTCATGATCCAAACAAGTGGTTTTTTTTAGTATACTAGTAGTCGCCCGTTGCTCGAAATTCGACCATACTAAATTTTATTATCTGTTTAATAAGAACGCTATCTTCATTTCTCAAGACCAACTACTTTGATTCCAAACATTTTAGTGCGCCATCTGTGATCTTTATTATCTGTGATCATCTGTGATCTTTATTATAGGATTTGTTTGTGTGTGTGTCAAATGCATGGTAGTGTGGGTAATGTTTTATTTATTGATTAAATGTACTTTATAAGCAATATTATTGAAAAATATTAGCGTTCTGCACTTTTCTTACACATAAACTATAAGTGTACCAAGTTTTATACTCCTGTGTCCACATAATTTTCGTAAAAAGGGGGACCAAAGTTTTGGCATCACGTATTAATATATAGATGATTTTAAACGTAAATCGTCGCGTATTTTTAATTTCTTTTATTACTTATACAGGATACTCACGATCTATTTTTACTTTATTTGTCACGTCACGTAAAAAGGGGGGCCAAAGTTTTGGCATCACGTATTAATATAAAGATGATTTTAAACGTAAATCGTCGCGTATTTTTAATTTTTTTTATTACTTATACAGGATACTCACGATCTATTTTTACTTTATTTGTTACGTCACGTCGTGACCACCGCCCATGCAACTAGGCCGACATATCGACAAATAAAATAAAAATAGGTCGTGAGTATCTCGTATAAATATTTAAAATAAAGAATATTTTTTTAGAATAAGCTTGTATTTAAATGCTCTAAAAAAAAGAAGGTAACATTTTTTCTTTGACCATAAAAGCTTGTCGCGCGATTTTCTTGCGTAAATAAACATATAGGTACCTATTTATTGATTTTTGTAAAATCTGCTAAGTTTAAATTAATACAATTTAATTAAATACTAATCATTGCGACAAGCTATACAATATTAATTGTATAGCCAAGCCAGGGCCTCGCTTGTTTATTGTCTATGAAAAAATCTTTTTGTTCGTAATTTTGTTGTGTACTCACTAAATTAATTTTAGTTATTGCTATCTTCTTTCAACGAAAGAAGATGAAAGAGACAAAACACCTTTAGCGCTGACAGATTAGTCCGTACATGACATTTTATTAAACTTTTAATCTGTTCCTCCTCCTCCTGAAAATGTTGATTAAAAACTTCACAGTTAAACACTTTTCGGACTAATCTGACATGTCTAAATGTTTCATCTCTTCTGTTTTTGTTTAATTTGAAAAAGATAGCATGCGTCTTAAATAAGTCTAGCTTATGAACAGCAGAATCACCACTATTGTCTATGTCTCTCTTTCAAGACGTCATGTCTATACAACTTTTATTAAAAAAATACGAATATATACGTCGATTTCCTCATTCTCCAGAATACCGTGACCAGTCTTAATGTTAGGCCTAACATGCAAATCTACCTATAACCCTACCCTTCACACAGGAACACGACAATGTTGGTCCGGGCTCCTTTGCGGAATAGACTATCTGCCGTCCTGCCAGGTCGCTCGTAAAAGGTAAGTATAGGCTCACCGTCTCTAACACTGTGACATCTCACTAGGTGGTAGAGTTTCGCAGCGACTCGCCCGGATTGGTATCACCGCCTTACCTATTCCTGCCGCCATAACGTCAATGCTTGCCGTTGACGTGTTCCGGTTGGAGGGTCAGATTCTGTTTTTATTTTGTTTGTTAATATCAGGAGAAGGATTTTAGAACAAGAAAAACCGAGAAAGTTGCAGGGAAAATGGGAAAAATAATACATTATTATTATTTTTCATACTAAACGGGTGGAACGAA
>NJDC01008136.1:20309-31612 GCA_002245475.1 Calephelis virginiensis | reverse complement strand
CGTGACCACCGCCCATGCAACTAGGCCGACATATCGACAAATAAAATAAAAATAGGTCGTGAGTATCGCGTATAAATATTTAAAATAAATTAACATATTTTTTTTGGAATAAGCTTTTATTTAAATGCTCTATAACAAGATGATAACATTTTTTCTTTAAAAATACTAACTAACTAGAGTTTCGCAGCGACTCGCCCGGATTGGTATCACCGCCTTACCTATTCCTGCCGCCATAACGCCAATGCTTGCTGTTGACGTGTTCCGGTTGGAGGGTCAGATTCTGTTTTTATTTTGTTTGTTAATATCAGGAGAAGGTTTTTAGAAAAAGAAAAACCGGGAAAGATGCAGGGAAAATGGGAAAAATAATACTTTATTATTTTTCATACTAAACGGGTGGAACGAAGTTCGCCGGGACATCTAGTAGTTTATAAAATTATCGAAGTCACAAGTACTATCTATATGGTCACAGTGTATAAAGTTTTTTCTTTTTTTCTGATTCTGATTCTTATGCTCGACTCTTACAATCTACCAGACAAGAAAAAAAGATGGGTACGTTATACCTACGCAAGGTCCCGAACTAAATAGGATTTATTTGATTTTCTGAAACACATCAATGGTGAGCACAGAAATTACTAAGGCCAAAATATTTAAAGAAGTAAATAAACAAATTAATGTAAATATTCCCTAATCAAATTACGAATATTGATATAACCTCAACCTTTTTCATGTTAACGTTTCCATTTTATCCTAATAATGGTCACACTTTACTATAGATATAAGGATAGTCTCGTTTGGTCTACAAAATTATGGTTACAAGTACTTATAGCGTGGTTCTTGGCTCCGGGGCGGATTATCAATTTATCCTCGGCTTTGAATAACAATTCTGAGACCTGACTAGGCAATATCCCCTCAGTTACAAACAGTTGAAGTTTTTGTAACATAGCCCTCTATGTTACCAAAAACCCTACAAGAAAAATTATGGAAGTTCACACCGAAGTTTCAAAAGAGACCAATCAAGGCATTCGGTTTGTCTTCTTGTGATTTACGCTCCAATCACAAGAGCCAGATAAAGTTTGTGTGTGTGTTGAGATTTTTAAACATATGAGAATAAAATGGAATTAACAATTTTGACCACCTCTTTAACACACCTATCAACTGCGAGGCTCGGGTTCGATTCCCCGTCAGGTATTTGAGTGATTAACATTTAGATGTCTGGATTTCCGGTTCGGGGTGTTTATTAAATTTATTCTGGTATCGCTTTAAGTATTGCTATGTATTAGAATTGTTGACCAACACCGATAACACAAACATAAATGCTGACTTTGTGGTTGGATTAAATTTGTGTAACTTTTCCATAGATATTTATTTATTTACTATTGATTTAATAAAAACCTAAAACCAGTCATGAACACATAAATATTCATCACCTATATGTCTGTAGGTCTCGAGTAAACCCGATCTTCGCAGTTGTTCGGTACCTTTAGGCATGTACGCTGACTCGTCAATCAACGAGGCAGTCGAAAAATCAGTAACCACTATACTCAGAAATACCTAGATCTCTGATTTTCATGAATACTAGATATCGTTATCTTTATGAGTATCGTTGTCTTAGTGAGTTGTCTTGGTGAGGTTTTTAGTTGCAGTAACTGAAAGTATTTTTTTTTCAGGAAGTCAAAATCGACCCCTGAGCTAATATCGTTCTGAAATTAAAAGAAATGTATTGCAAAATAAAACTCTTTTTGTAATGTGTAAATTGCTTTTCTTGCTGAAGTTGCTCAAAAATATAATATCTAAAGGAACATTTTTATTTGGCTTCAGTTATATAAAAAATATAGATATTAGGCATGAAATTCATTAAAACACTTGTCAAGAAGATTGACTCCACATTTTCGGCACATTTTACCGTCTTGTTTTTCCAGTATGCGCATATTCGTCGGGTTTGAGAAACCGTGATAATATGGTCAACTGAATGTCTGTGAACGGACAAAGGACAAAAATCACTTTCAAAGACAACTGTCTCTGAAACTCTGAACTCAACAATGGTGTTCTTGCCATCGAACGTCTAAACTAACTCAAGAGTACTAACTCTGGTACTCATTGATCTGATCAACTAGGCAGAGTTATTAACTGTTACGTCAATCACCCACGTCAATGTTTTATTATATATAAAATAAATATGTTTTTTTTTTATATTATAAATATAAAATTATACATCAAAATTAATATCTAGCCAGTTTACCGCAACCATAAATTTGTCGTGATCGAAAAAGAGCTCACTTTTACCTGATGATGCGATAACTATACTTGGTAGAGGTCCTGATCACTCAACTTCTGACTGATTGGGTTCTCGCTTGATCAATTTTCTTACATGTTGGGAAAAACTCCTTTGTTGCCTTAATGAGAAACTGCGACTTGTTGAGGGAACATATTTATTATCATCCAACTGTACCTGAGTTAAATGAAATCTGACGATACATGCAAGTTTTAAATCACCTATATTTTCTGTTATGTCGATTTCACACTTTATTACCCTGGAAACATTGTGAAACCGTCTTGTCAGGAGCAAGAAGCTGATACCAGTTGAAATTTGAAACATTATAACAATTTTCCTCACTCCAGTCACCATCAGTTATCGTGGGCTGACCCAAGGAGGCTCCAAATACACTTCAACGACACAGAAATCGTCATCAGCAACCGATTTTTCGCAGACATTAATAATCTCATTTGTTAACAACATGCAACATACCCTAAGAAAAAGAGACATAATTTGCCCAAAGGGTCGTTTTCGACCTTAACAAATATTTATTCCAATACAAACATAATAATATGTGAACAGTTCTCAGTACGTTTTATTAGCTGTTTTTATTATAAAATATTATTTTAACTAGTTTGTCAAACAATAACTACAACTTTTAGGCAAATATTTAAATACTTATATTTTTTTCCACAGAAGTCAATAATTTTCGTAAAAAAAACTTTTTTCACTTGCAGATACACTTTTTAACTGTGATTTTTTTAGTCTGGCACGTGCACTCTGTTTATTACGTACATTAGTATTCTAATAAATCATAAGCGGCATTAAACACAAACAACAATTGCTAGTTCTTATTTACGAAGCTTTAATAACAAATATGTACTCATGGGTCGTTGTTGTGCCCTTGGACATATATGGGTTAAAGTTACAGCTATGAAATTTGGTAAGTAGGATTGTTTTATTGATTAGACACCCGGACAGAATTTTGGACGGGAATTCAAAAGTTTGTATGAAAGACCGTCATTTTTTTAATAAGAAACATAAAGTTTTATTTTTGAGCTACTTATTAAAAATGAGTAGATACGTTTTTTAACAAATTAAACGTTTCTGGAAATTCTACCCCTGAAGGTTATCAGGGGTTAAAGAAGGTTATCAGGTTTGTATGAAAGACCCTTATTAATGTGGTATTTAAAGAAGTCTTTAATTTAAATTATTTTCTAAATTAATCAGTAAACATATTAACTGCCACGCGAGCAAAGCCGCGGGTTACCGTTAGTTATCTATATTTATAAAAGAAAGTCGTATTGCTTACACTTTTTATAATTTAAGAATGGCTTAACAGATTTGGCTAAAAATTGACTTAGAAGAACCAGGATACTTTTTATCCCGTTTGACTGCAAAGATATTAAAAAAACATTTTAATTTTTCCCATGCAAACTGAAAGCGTGGAACAAAGTTCGGTGGACGAGCTAGTTTTACATAAAAGGTCTTATTGTTTAATTTGCGCTTCCTACCCCTTCTATACACCGTTAGTCTAAATTAAATACAGTTTATGTTTTGATAAATTAATATGCGTTATGTCTAAACTTCCTGTTCCATACAGCTCCGTGAATTTGATGTAGTTTAATGAAAACATCCAAAATCATATAACGAGCTTTCCAGTAGCGATTCGCTGATAGATTCTTAAGTCTATTGACTTTTAGTGCTTTACACTCGGTGGCATTGTAGTAAAAATGTAACGTGTCAATTTTACAAAAATACATGAAAAGATAAAATATGTAAAAAATTTGAGTTTACCTTTAAAAGTAGAGATTTCTTCTAGTTCTATCATACCTATCAATTTTTAAAATAAATAAATTATGACAATTACGTAATTTTATTTTGAAAACAAAAACTTGCCTGCCTTAACTATAAACAAACATAAGTATCATTTCATGCAAATATACAAAGCTATGTAAAATTATAGAGTAAAACTTATGCCAGTCCTGAGTTGATTGAGGTGACATACAACCTGGAATAACGCTAAGATGACAATCATTATAATGGTGATAAAGATAATGATGATACAAATGCGTATTTTCACAAAATAATTCAAAAATTACAATTACACCTGGACTGGAAAAGTGCAGCCAGGCTACTTATGATTAGCCGAAGGTAATACTTATTCCTATAATGTGATAGTTGGAAAACCTCAGCCGACAATTATAATCATCCCGTTCCAGGCAACGTTGTCATTAATGAATAATTGAAGTTGCTTTAAGTTTAAAGTTGCTTTAAGTTGACCGAAATGGGAATCGAAACTGGGACCTCATTAAGTCAACGCTAACCACAATACTGCTAAACGCAACCGGACCACTACACCACAGAGCCTATTTAAAAAAATATAATGCAGTTAAAATGTCGGTTTTAGTCGTTAATATGATGTTGTCTAAAATAGAAATATAGTCCCGTGTTTTTACAGTACTTTAATGAAAATATACAAAACTATGTAACAAGCTTTGCAGTGGGTGGTGTTTAGTGTTTCATACTTGGTGCAGTTGTAATTAAAAATTATGTTTTTAATTACGTAAATTGAAACAAGTGTTCATTTAGAAACAAAAAGTTATACGACTGTAAACTTTTCTAATTGTACTTTCTTGACGATAAAACCAGCTTGAAGTTATAAAGAGAAAAACGTTATGAATATTGTAATTTAGTGCTCGGTTTTTTAACTTTTGTAAGAAGTTAATCTTATTGTAGCCGATAAACTTACAAACACTTTCAATAACCTATCTACAGTCAGAGATAGCTAAGATATTTTGTTAATTATTGACAATTTAAGCGCAATTAAACTGCAAACAACCGGCTTGAATAATTAAAATACCACGCGACAATTTGATCATTAATTTTTGGAAAGATAGCAAATGATTCCGAGATAGTTTCAAATAAATTTTACTAATATAATTTGTATTAAAACAAATTTTATGGTAATAATTTGCTGTAGTATTTATCAAATACTATCATTTTCAATTATATTATTTTCTAAAAACTATTATTTATACTCACGTAATTATTTTTAGTAAACATAATTATTTAAATTATTGATAAAATATTAAATAAGTAAATTTCGCGACTATCGTTTCTTTAAACAAAAAAAAGAGCCTTAATATTATTTTTTGAACCTTTCTATAGAAAAGGAATCAGTGAATAGCTGAAAAAAAAATAGCCGGTTAGCCGTTGGCTAATTAGCTGAGCTAATTAAGTTAACCAGTTAAATTAGCTAAGCCTATCGGTTAGATAGCTAATTAATTTAGCTACCTTTTTTAGCCGGCTTGGCCAGTTAAATCGTACAGCCCTATAATATATACTAATATAAATTTTGTTATACGAGTCGAAAAGAGTTCACTGGAATTAGTTAAGGATATTTCAGCTAGGGACTCGGAGCAGGTGCCTAAAAACATAAAAAAATCATAAAAAAAGAAATTGAAAACATAGTAATTAATGTCGCTAAAAAGTAAGCGATCTCAGCTGTACTGTGCGGGATCAGTGACCTTTTACGGAATAATTTGTTTAATATGAGTCTGATGTTATTGTGATTGATCGAACTTATTTATATTTTTTATTTATTGATCGCCTCTATGGTCTAGCGGTTCAGTTGTTGGACTTGACTGCATGAGGTCCCGGGTTCGAATCCCGGTTCGGGCAACAAAGAGAAAATTGGGTTTTTCCAATTTTCTAATAAAAAAAAATGTTGCTCGGGATAGGATATGTGCCCGGTTGGCGATAGGCTTGCCACCTATCACATTGTGGGACTCAGTATCTTTGGCTAGTCGTGGGTGCCCTGGTTGTGCCTCTGCCTAGCTCTTCAGGGATACGGGCGTGAAGATACTTTTTTCTTTTTTTTATTAATTGTAAATATAAAATAAATATTTTAGAGTGATCACATAACAAACATTTAAAAAATATAACACTGATATCTATCAACTCCTTATTTGTGAAGTTGGTTTCAAAAATAACTGTATTTTCCTGAATACTGATCAGTAATCTGTAGTAGTACTTTCAATTATCTTAGATAGGTACTTGAAATTGACCCTCAGTTATCCAAGACGCTTGATATCCAAGCAAGTTGAAGTGTCTCGTTTACAATTTTTGATCGATAAACAGCTGATGAAATTATTTATATATTTAAATAAGATGTTGCCCGCCGCTAAATCCGTGTATAGAATAGAGTAAAGACCATCTGGCTTCCTGCAAGGCTGCTCGTAAGTGGCATGCAATGGTTAATTGGTTCATTACCAACAAAAGCACCTGTGTAAGAGTGCCTTGCTGTTACTCATACAGGTAGGGATCCACCGCATCATAGAGTACGTTGAACTGCATACCTATTCCTGCTACCATAATAACAGAGTAATTTTTAGGTCCAGAGGATAGAGTACCAGACTTGCCCAATTGGCACCTTAGCCACTTGCAACATCCATGGTATCTATAAGCCACAGCTAGATTTTTGACATCAAGAAAAAAATATATATTTATTTATTTTATTTATGGAATATGGAAATATTCTTTTAAGTAATTCACTACTTGTGTTAGAAAAAAAAACAAAATTAAAAAAACTGTGTACGTACTGGTTCGCTATCTCATAAGATTAAAAGAATCACCTCTGTGGTCTAGCGGTCTGGCGTCGGACTTGACTTCTTAACTCTGGCATCGAACCCAGGACGGGTTCGATGCCATAGTCGGCTAACAAAAAAAAAATAGAAAATTTATATTTTAAATTTGCTAACAAAAACAATGTTGCCGGGATTGGATATGTGCCCGGTTGGTGATAGGCTTGCCACCTATCACATTGTGGGACTTAATGTCTTCGGCTAATCGCAGGTGCCCTGGTTGTGTCTCTGCCTACCCTTTCGTGTATATGGGCGTGAAGTTACTTTAAAAAATCTTAAAAAACTACAACATAGCTTTGTTTCAACAAATAAACTCACTTTTGCTTTATTAACATTACAAGCTGTTCCCCAAGTGCCCGACAACTTATTTAACTCCGTAGGAATCCATTGGAATATGACGATAAAAAGTAGGTCAGGTCCTTCGCCAAAATTATATTTATTTCTACGTCAAAATTATTTCGATCGGCTTAGGAATAGTCTTAGCATTAAAGAAGGACCAATGACTGAGAAACACTAATTCGCTTGTTTTATAAAATTAGTACCTATGATTTTTTTTTAGTATCTATGACTTAAGTAGACGCGTATCTCTTGTCATTAGAAACTCAGTTTGCTTTTTTCTTTTTGTAATTCGGTAAGGGAGATGTAATCGTTACCTTTTTTATTGTGGAGGTTGAGCTAGGTTTCTTTTTGTTTGAATCCTGATTTTATGGCAAATTTGATTTAAAATAGATTCCAAAAATCCTACTTTATTATTACTGAAAGATGCATTTAAAATCGTTTAGCCAAACCAGAGATTAGCTTTAAAACAGTAAGAATAATTGACCAGTTTAAAAAATGTTGTTTTTGTTTTAGTATCCTGTGAAATATAAGCACTTTAAAAAAATCTGTTTTCACAAACATTTGAACGCATTTTCCCAGAAATACTATTCTACAGATTCTACATAGAATTAACAATTTGTCTTCTTCCATAGCATCTAGCAAGAGGCGAACATGGGTTAAGTGATTCATTACCAACGAGAACCCTGGTGGAAGCAATGCCGTATGCCCCTTATAGTAGGGCCCAGGGGACTAGTGCCCAGGGCCCCTATACTCAGAAAGCCCCAAATGATCCACAATTTCACTCACTTTCAGTGTTAAAATATTTTAGTAGGTATTGTTCAAAATTGCATTTTAAAAACGACCAAGTAGTTTGTCAATGATTATGAACACAGAAAGTGACATTGTTCAGAAAATTGAGTTTGAGGATTTCAATAGAAATCCCGAAAGAAAATATTATCGTAATTATAAAACATAGCAGCATACTAATATTATTAATGAGACACTGTAATAAAATAATGTAATTGATTACCAAAAATAATCCGAGTGCAAAAAAATTAAAGTTTGATTTATTTATATTCCAAAAGGGCTCCAAGTTTTTGTGTGCCCAAGGGCCCAAGCATAATCTGAAGTGGCCCTGGGTGGAAGAGTGCCTCGTCTTTGCCTGAAGATATTATTACAGTACTTGGTATTATTACGTTCCTATTCGGAGGGTAGAGTAGCATATAAACTTGCATATTAGGCCTTTTGTCCAGGCTAACTATAATATCTGTATGTCATGGCTCTTAATATCAGTAGAACAATATACTTATTCGATTGCATATCCCGTTAACAATATTTCCAAATCCAGACTCAAGTTTTAAAAAAACTTCAATGTTGGTAACAAATCTAGTTCCTTAACAGGTTTATTTATAATATTAGATAAAAAATAGCCAGACAGATTTCCTGTTGTAAGAAATACAAGTGGTGCGCAAAACAATATAAATCTGCCAGTGGTCTAAAAGATACGAGGTGATAGAGGATCTCTGTCTCAATAAAATGAAACCTTACACTGGTGTATAAACTAAAAGGGTGCTAGATTACAGTGTTATCCACTTTCTATATCCTGCAATAAATATTGCATGGGTATCTAGTAAATGAGATGAAACCAAGGAATATTTCACTTCTAGACAAGAGATGGACCTTAGTGCTTAGGGTTATGAATATAAGGGAGCGTCTATGTTGAAGAATTAAATCTTCCAACTTCATGATCTTCAAAATCTACGAAATTTTAAATTGAAAAATTAAACGCTATTTACCTTAGTCATAGCATTGCGCCTTAACAAGTAGATTAATTTCACTCTTTTTTTTCTTGATATTTTCCGGAGAAGGTTCATATTAGAAAAAAACCTAAATTCATAATGAAAATGCCGACAGATTTTGTCCTGTCATAGCGACAGGATAACGTCTGTCGGCATTTTCATTTATATATTATAGATATTTTCATAATATTAAAAAAAGTTTCTATAACAGATGTAGACACTAAGTCCCACAATTTGATAGGTCGCAAACCTATCGCCAAACGGTCGCATATCTAATCCCGGGCAAAGTTATTTTATTAGAAATGTTATAATCCACATTTTCACCTTTTTGTTGCCCGACCCTGGGATCGAACCCAGGACCTCAAGAAGCCAAGTCCGACGCCGGATTAACAACACACCAAGGCGATTAGAGGTCTCAGTTAATTACAGAAAATGGTAACAATAAAATCGCTTACCAAGTGAGTGACATTTTAACTTTGAAATTTACTTTTACTTTGAAGATGATACATTTTTAATTCAATGTAAACGCACCCTAAGAAATTCACAAGTAAGTATTTGGGTAATGGAACAAGTCCTTTAAGACCGAGAACACATAAATTTAGACTTAATCGTCGGGTGCTAGAACGCATTTTCGCCAACAGGAAATATGTATGTTAGATGAAAATATAATCGCACTTAGCCGTATAATTTATTATTTGTTTCGGCTTTTAGTGCATGTTTTAGGCGTTTTAGGCATTTTATCGCTAAGTGCTTAAAAGAATACAGTTTTTATTAAATGGGAACAAATGTTTGTATTTATTTCTATGATACTGGATGACTTGTCTTAAGATCTATTGATGCTAAACTATCTAAATCGCAGAAAACAAATTACGAAAACGACAAAAGTGCCAATCTAACGACGGAGCGTTAATCCTCATATGTAAGTAAAATTATCAGCTATCCTACCCTCCAGTGTAGATAGCAACAGAGACGACCACATACATTGTAGAGGAGGTGGAGGAATGGGTATGTCTATGGTAAAAATTCGGGCATGAGACGAAAGGGAAACTTTTCATTTCATTGATTTTTCTTTATATAGAAATAGAGACAGACCCTTTCAGTCTTTCATTGTAAAATATTCAATAAAAATAAATACTATAATTGCAAAGGTCATATACACGACGTCGGTATTGAATTTAAGAAAAAATGGCGGTAATGGTTAACTAAATATATAGTTTTTTATAATATTTTTGATCGCCTCTGAGGTCTAGCGATTAGGCCTCGGACTTTGATTCTTTAGGTCTTCAATTTTAAATGTTTATTTTCTATTTTCTAATTAAAATAACGTTGTACGAGATTGGATATGTGCCCGGTTGGGGATAGATTTGCCACCTATTACATTGTGGGGCTTAGTATCTTCGGCTAGTCGTGGGTGCTATGGTTGTGCCTCTTCCTATATCTTTGGGGATACGGACGTGAAGATCTTTATTATAGGTGTCCGGAGTTTGCTGAAAGAAAAGATCATCTGCTGTCCTGCCTAGCAGTTCTAAGAGTCTAGTATATGACTTTACCATCACAACGGGTTTAGTGGTGTTCAGCAATGTAAACGAGTAGGAAAATACAGTCTTATCTATTTAATATCCCTGGACAAATCACACAAATTGAATCTAACTCCAAAATAAGCAAATTACATGCTTGTGTTATGGGTGCTAGTCAACGATACTAATTCATAGAAATACTTAAATAGATACCAGAATAAATTTAATAAATACCCAGACCCGGAAATGCAGACATCTAAATGTTCATCACACAAATGCCAGCCCCCGTCGGGAATCGAACCCGAGCCTCGCGGTTGGTCGATGTACTAGGCGTATACGCTAGCCACTCGACCAACGAGGCGGTCAATATACACAAATAGGAATCCACAATCTTATCCATCAGTCCTTGTGGATCAAGTTTAGTAGATTTCCAAAATAGGCTTAACGTCCAGGCCAAAGCTACCTATCACATATGTGGCGTAAACAGTCCAGGGTTGTCTTTTGTCATCAGTCCACATTAGAAAACTGGATGTTGCTCGTGGTATACCCACGTATTTTTTTTCAAATATATATAAATTTAACGTAAAAAGGGACAAAAACACATTTTGCACGTTTATTATATTAAATATCTTACATAATAACCACACCCACAAACAAACTGGCGGTTTTAACTTAATATTCAACAATATACACTAATTTAAATGTCAGGTATTATGCATGCGTTCAATTATCACACATCGTGATACAAACAACGTTTTTCTAAACATTA
>NJDC01008136.1:6470-20060 GCA_002245475.1 Calephelis virginiensis | reverse complement strand
ATGCATGCGTTCAATTATCACCCATCGTGATACAAACAACGTTTTTGTAAACATTACATATTTGAAGTATTTTACAAATTGTGTGTGTTATCGGTGGGAGAAAATTACAGCTGGTTTTCTGTTAGAGCAAACAGGCAAACGGGTTTATAGTTTTTCTACGGAAACCTTTTAATATATATATTTATTTATTTTTAGTATTTGTAGTTATATCGGCAATAGAAATACATCATTTGTGAAATTTTCAGCTTTCTATGTATCACGGTTTATGAAATACAGCCTGGAGACAGAGACAGACATACAGCGGAGGCTTAGTAATAGGGTTCCGTTTTTACCCTTTAGGTACGGAACCCTAAAAAGAGTTTCATCCTATTATCATCTCAATGTAGGTCAACGTAAGTTAGGTTTACAATTAACAAAGATTTTGTGTAAAATTAGTTAGTTAATAAATATGTTCAAATAATATGGAGGAGTCGGTATCTTCACGCCCATATTGCTGAAATGGTAGGCGGAGACACAACCACGACTCCCGGGACGGGGTCCCAGAGTGTGATAGGTGGCAAGTCTATCGGCAAACCGGGCACACATCCAGTCTCGAGCAACATTATTTTTATTAGAAAATTGCAAAAAGTAATTTTTTTTATGCCCGATTCAGGAATCGAGCCCGGGACTTCATGAAGTCAAGTTCAACACCTAGACCGCTAGACCACAGAGGCGATCTAGAGAAGGCAGAATAACGGACATTGATATTTAGATACAGTTTTATATAATCGAGCTTTCCCATGACTTGCTATAGAATACATTTTGTTATTTAGGAATAGAAATCGATAGCGCTTTTGATCTGAAATGTTTTGATTAAGGTTGGTAGTATTTTGCACGATTAGTAAGATTACTATCAACGGTTGTTCGTTTTTAACACAACTCTGAAAGTTTTTTGAAAACATGAGTAACACTTCGCTACTTTTGAGCAAACTATGAATAGCAAAGCCTACGGAATATGTTTCGTTGATTATAGAAACCGGACATTAGTTAGTAGTTATAAATGGAGGCGTTGTTCGAAGTTTTCATACAAATAATTTACACATTACCGAGTATAGTGCCGTAAACTTATAGCATGGGCCTGATTTGTTAATACTATGTATTCTATTCCAGGAATAATTGTTCCGAGTAAAATACCAAGAGTCGCGTTGTTCAGAGTTGATGCTTTTCCATGAATAATTTGCTTGCTTCTTGCGTAAGTATAAGTATTTCAACTTGATTATTACCTGGAAGTGTTGTGTTCCTTTTACTCTTGAACGGGTAATGATGATTGGATTTTTAATTTTACTTCCCATAAATCCTATAAATCCTCATAATTTTGTAAATGCGAAAGTTTGTATGTTTGTTTGTTACTCCTACACGCAAAAACTGCTGAACTGATTTTCATGAAATTTGGTGGACACTTATTGGGTGACATAGATTAACACATAAGACAGTTTTTATCTCGAAACAATGTTCCTGTGGGAGAACGTGCGCAACGTTGCGGGTAACAGCTAGTGCTGTATTAAGTTGCTATTTGTTCCAGTTTAACCTCTTGATGCTTAAATTGGATTGGAGATCTGGTTCCAGGGGATATGTATGAAATTCGCAAACTATCTTGTGTAACTTCGGATATATATTTCTTGTATAAATTGTAACTATTGACAAAACATAATCAAAATAACCTCGGTCTACAAAACTCTGGATACCTATATATTAAAATATCTATCTACATAAAATAAAGTCGGGTTTGTTATAACACTTATAACTCGAGATCTGCGGGACAAATTTTCATAGTTTTTGATTTGTTGGATTTTTCTTCGCCCCGAATAGCAGAATATACCTTAAGAACAATAAAAACAAAAAAATATGAAAGATGAATCGTAAAGTCGTGATTGCAAAACCGATTATGCTGAAAATTGATGGAGAGGTAGCTTAGAACTGGGAAAAGGACATGGGGTACATTTTATCTCTTACAACAGCGAGAAAACTAGGAAAGAAGACATTTTATTTTTTCTTATACAAACTGAACGGGCGGAACGAAGTTCGCCGGAATAGATAGTAATATATAAAATTGAATCCCCATTTCTCGTCGTCATCGCATAACGTCTGAAAGGATGGACCAATTGTGCTAATTCTATTGGTTATTATCACGACAAGGATCATGTCATGTTAAACCCGGAAAATTGCTGAAAAAGTGGGAAAAAACAATCTTCAATTTTAACCATATATTATACTGTTAGTAGCTGTTAATGTAAAGCGATACAAAGTTCGCAGGATAGGCTTGTAGTTTATAAAAATGTCGACGCGCAAAAGTACCACCTGTATGGTCCATGTGTATAAAGTTTTTTCTGATTCTGATATATTTTGTGACAGTTTTAAAACGAAAGAAGTGTCAACCTATAACTACTAGGTGGTAGAGTTTCGCAGCGATTCGCCCGGATTGGTACCACCACCTTATCTATTACTGCCGCCATAACGTCAGTGCTTATCGTTGAGGTAATCCGGTTCGGAGGATAAGGTAGCCGATAAATTATTTTTTCTCGAGGCCTAACATCCCGGTCTTAGCTTGGCAACGCACCGTTACCAACTTTGGTGTCTATCGGTGGCGTGAATTTCTTACCACCAGGAAATCCTTCTGCTTATTTGCCTTCCAATATCACAAAAAAATATAACGTCAGTAGTTGTTATGGTCGCCATAGTTTTCATTGGTAAAGAGTAGGGTAGTCGATAGACTTCCAAACCTGATCCAAGATTTTGGCTATGTATTATGATATCAAACCGGCAGGTAAATATTTTATGGAGTCGATAGGCAACTCTCCTCTGACCATCAAATTAATTGCTATCTCACAAAAAAATGAACAAATGAAAACACGAAATCACATTTTAAAATAATTAAAAAACAGTCGTCAAATCTTATTTTATTCAATAGAAAAGCACCAGTTTAAAACGAAAAGTTAAAATTGATTTAACTAGTGAATAGTAGATAACACACAATAATATACATTCAAATTAACATCATCCCTTTTCGAAGTCGATAGACAACAACCATATTTTTGTATCTACCACTTGTAATAAGACCATGCTTTGTTTCAAATTTTCAGAAAATTTGCTATATGAAACAATTCCTCCTACTAAAAACTAAAACTACGGATATCCTTAGTGATGACTGTTAGTCAGTTATACCGTAGATTCTAAACAGACATGTCATGGGTACTGTCGGTATCTACATAAGTATTAAGAAAACTTGTTTATTAAAAAAACAGTTTAGAAAGACCTTTTTGTATTGTGTGTTATTTCAACTTGAAGATACTTAGGAGATCTGAAATATCTGAAATGAATTATACTTGACCGAACATACCCTCAGTTGAAGTGAGTCAAAACTATTCCAAACAAGAGCATATTTAATTAACTATATGTATTTACGGAAATGAGGACAGTCAACTGTTTTAATTGCAGGAACAAACAATTAACCGAACATACATAGTAGTTCACTATTTAACACACTCGTAAAAGCTAATTTTGTTTATTAATAGTTAAGTTTTTGTAACTTTGATACCTATTCTTTGTAGCATTGATTTAAAAATTAAATTATTGTTAATTTATTTCGAAAAAGTATAAAAGGATACTTTGGTCGCGCCATAAACAAATTCGCGCGCAAATTATTAAAAAATAATTTCGTAGTAACAAATTTTGTGGTAGACGGCTCCCGTAAATCAAAGTGTTTCTGTAATCGGTACAAGTTCTATAAATATAAATAAATAAAACGAATAAATAACTTTTGGACAAATTATGGTTCTATAAATACAAATAAAAAAAATCTTTTAGACAAATTATACCAATAATTAATTGAACCAGTACATAGTAAGCAAATTATACGATTGTGTTTACGGGTGTCAATCTACGTTACGAAGGATTATAATAATAAAAGATAAAACAAAAACAACAAATAAATTAAAATGGGAACCACTGGTTACAAAAGTTAAGAGTTGTATAATATAAAACATATAATACAAGAAAATGCATCAGATTTCCACTCTTCTCTCCAGATAAGGAAAGGACATTATCTTATGTCATAATGACATCTAGAATAGATAAGAATTATACCAGCATTAACAAAAAGCTATAGGGTATTAAGGCAAATTATTGTAGCACTAATCACAACATTAACAAACTACCTGTCAATCTCATGTCAATCAATCAATCACATATTATGTGTATGTGTCTAAACTAACACATACATGTAATATGTATGAAGGCTTGTGACGTTATTAATTTGAACATCTCAACGATATTGGGAGGCTGGTGTCAGGTGCTAATTAAGGGAAATGTCACGGTATTACAAGAATGTCACGATAATAGGAGTATATCACGATATTACAAGTACATTATTTGCGGATTCAAATTGATAGGGACATATAATAATTTTATGTTTGTAAGGTGTATTATATCCAGCGACTTTGCTTATTTATGCAAGTTATTATAGTTGAAAAGTTAAGCTTTTCCACAAAACTTGTTGAGATGTTGGGGTAAGAAATAGCCTATTTTATTCTCTAAAGTCTATTCTAAAATGACAAAAGTTTAGTAAAATTTATTCACATTCTGAAGTTGGCACAGATTGCAGTTTTTTTGTGATATTGGAAGGCAAAGAAGCAGAAGGATTTTATGATGGTAAGAAATTCACCAAAATAGAGAGATGCCTAGAGACACCAAAGATGGTAATGGTGGGTCGTCAGACTGAGACTGGAGTGTTAGGCCTCGAGCAAAAGCAAATGTACCGGCTACCTTATCCTACGAACCGGAACATGTTAATGGCATGTGCTGACGTTATGGCGGCAGGAATATATAAGGCGGTTAAAAATAATTTATGAGTAAGTATAAACACTAGCTGCCTTATTAATAGACATGGAGTAAAGTACTCCAAGATTTAACCTGGTATTATAGTCTTTATTACAATGTAATACAGACTATAATATCAACTCAATTTTACACCTACTCTACACCACATTTATTAATAAGACGGTAGAAGAGGTAATGACGCATTGCTAATCTAAGGTTGATTGGTAAACGACAACGGCTAACACTTACATGGTGAATGAAGGAATAGAATAATGGTACAAATTTAGGCGATTTGTTATAAAACTTACCCAACGGGCGAACGGACGGCGGACACCCGATAATTACGAGTTTCGTAGGAAAGTAGTTCACTTGTTTTAGAAGCCCGGATGAATATTATGAAAAAAATTACTATATTTCCTTGTTCAATTAATTGCGATAAAAGTGCTTTTGATTCTAAAACCTATTTTACTTTATTATTTTCAGTATACGTTCTCGACTCATGATTTTATAGTAAACATGGACTGGTATCTATTTTTACCACTAAATTGCTATCGGAAGTTTGAAATAAAGGAGGTGTTCCATTTTGCGCTATGCTATTTTGTATTTTTAACTAAGATATTTCAAAACTCAATTTGACAACTTATTTTCAGTCCTGTGATGGCCACAATATAAATTGGAATAAGACTCAAAAGGGCTCAACTTCAATATGATCTAATATGATCATTATATTTCAATAGCTGTTGCCTGCAGCTTCACGCGCAATTTCACAGGAATCCGTTGTGCAATCGTGATTAAAAGTAGTCTATATGTTATTCCAGGTCACAATCTATCTGTTTTCTGAATTCCAGACAAATTCGTTCAGCCATTCGATCGTGAAAGAGTCACAAAAATCCATACGTACTTACTCACAAACTTTCGCATTTATAATATTATTAGGATTCCAGTGATTACTGTACACATACTAATTTGAACCGTATGTATAAATGTTAATGTTTAATTTCAAGTAAAAATCATTGTTTTTTTTAGTAAAAAATCACACTTCAGAACACCATATTTTTATTTTTAAGTTTTAAAAAACTCAGATTTCTTTTATATTATAAAAAAATCATCACGGACCAAGGTTAGAATGAGCACAATATTTACAATTGCAATGTTACCCATGCTTTTGCAGTATAGCTAAATAACTAGGTTCAAATTTGGATACTTCTTGAGATATAGAGATAAAAAGTAGTACTTATTTGTTGTTCTTCAAAGTATGTGTCTCTATGATAAAATTCATTAAAATCGAATTAACTCGTTTTAACGTTAAATTAGAACACACATTCGAACATACAGACTGTCGCATTTATAACATTGTCTCTATATTCGATAAGCAGTACCATTAATATTTATTTCATAAAAAAATGACATCAAAATTTGTTACAGTATCCAATACAATTTTGCAAAACCCCTTTTAAATTATTTAAAGTTCAAACACAAGGGCACTTGTCCTCAATTTGTTTAATGTCCCCTGACATTGCATTGCCCCTATTATCTAACTCTCTCTAATAATATATTGTGTGACAAGGACATACAATGTGTTACTAGCAATTTATGGAACAGCTTGTTTTGGTCAATTTGATATATGTCTGGAAAGGATTTATGTGACCAATTTGTATCTTCGATAAATCCTTCTTAACACAAATGGATAGTTTGGGATATTAAGACTGCTTATCAATAAGTTAAAAAAATTGGATTCGGTTGTCATAATTAACTTTACACCGACTGAGCTCAGTGTTTGATATATTATACAACCGATTGTGAAATTATCCGTATCAACACGCAGAAAGATGTTCATTTCGAACACCTTTCCTTCCATGGCTTTTATATTTTCTACTATCGTAACGTTAGTGCTCGCTACCTTCGTATTCGTGAGAGTAGAGTAAACTTTCTCACGCAAAAGGCCTAGTACTCAAGCCTCAGACTCACAATAAATAATTCCCGCCTTTGTTTTAAAGACAAGATGAGTATTTCTTTACTAAACGAAAAGTTAGTTTGTTTAGTTTCAATTTTATAAAAAATATATTCGATCGAATATTTATATGCGTTGTTGGATCACTCTAGCAAATACTCTGCTTGTGACTCGTAAATCAAGTAGCTAGCAATTAATATATATTTGCTTAAAATTGAGGCCAAATTTGTTGTGTTAAAAAAATAAAAATAAAATATCTTCAATCACGTATCCCCGTAGAAGTAAAACCCCACAATTGCCCAAAGTAACTTAAGCTCCACAATATGCAATGTGATAGGTGACAAACCTATCGCCATCGCCACATACCTAACCAAGTCTAAATTTAAAAAATACATTTTGAAGTGTGCGACCCATAATCACTTGGCATCATTTGAAATAAACACAACGATGCAATGTAAAATAAAATACTAGAGAATAAATTGCAATAATAAATAGCACAACCAAAAAGTAGATGTTTCTTTAAAACTCTGATTTAATAAAATACACGTGTCATTATTTAAACGGTAGCGCTGAAATGAGGGTTCTGCGATCGTTCAGTTTGTTTTGAAGTGTCCTATTTGTATGTGACTTTACACTTAGTTGCCAATCACAAGGTATTTTTTTTTTTCAATTTTTTATATTTTATATGTAATATATTTTATGACTATAAAGTAGCGAAATGCAATTTTAAGCTGTAAGTTGACACATAATACACTATTAAATGTCGTTTCAACTAAATGTATATTATT
Organism: Calephelis virginiensis; assembly: GCA_002245475.1. Classification (NCBI taxonomy): domain Eukaryota; kingdom Metazoa; phylum Arthropoda; class Insecta; order Lepidoptera; family Riodinidae; genus Calephelis; species Calephelis virginiensis. The sequence goes on along the minus strand of NJDC01008136.1, from coordinate 12,467 downwards.
TTTAATTTATTTTTTAACTTTGCCAACACTTTAGCAAATAAATAATACATTTCTTATCAATGTAAAGATAACTAACATTGACAAGAAATGTATTTATTTGCTGAATACCACCATAAGCTACAAACGAAATTGTGCTTTTTGCTCTAACCATGTTATTTTTTCATGGTATGTACATGGTACCTATGAAAATGTAAGGACTTTAAAATGATTGAGTCAGTTTAATTGAGGAAAATGGTATCAGAAAAAATTATAACTTTCCGCAAATACAATTTTTAGTCGTCTTTGAAAAGCGTACACAACTTGAAAGTGATATTTTATAATCGAATTAAGGTTTTTAATTTGTCTTTGAGTTTTTAATTTGTTGCTTTTAAACATATATCTAGGTATGTATAGTGCACCAATGCAGTAATGCGTCAGTTTTAAATATTGGTTAAACGTCTGTTTTTAAAACTAGTAAATTAAAACTTTTTTTTTCATTTCGACGTAAAATTTATTATAGAACCAGCTGCATGTTCCGGCATTGCTCGGATGGCAATTTTTTGATCATAAATTGAAATGTAAGCTATCCCCTCTTTTAAGTTTGATCTAAGTGCTCACGGAATGCAGATTTGATTGAAATCGGTTAAGTAGTTTAGGAGTCCATCGTGGACAAACAACGTGATACGTAATTAATATACTTATATTAAGATTTGTACGAACTTCTGGTCAATCTGAAAATATTTGATATAAAGTACATTTTTAAAAAGTGTAGAAAAGTAAACAAAAATAAAAAAAGTATACTTAAAATACACACCGACTATGAAATCTAGAACTACTGGATTAATTCAGTTTACTTTTTCCATCTTTATTAGTTTAACTGGAACAACACAGTTGCAAGCACAATGTTCAACCAATTGACATTGCACAACCAACATCCTTAATGATTATATCCGTTTATTACATGTCTGCTTCTTTGCCTTTCTGTACAAAAAAAAAGAAAAAAACATTATAAAACCACACTAAATGCCAGTTAAAAAATCTATCTTCATTTAAGTATTCATTAGTAATGGCAAAGTGAACTTAAGCTTTCCATTTACTTTGCTGTCAAATGTAAAACTAAAGTCGTCAAATTAAAAGTACTTTAAAGCCATAAAAAATAACACTTTTACGCAAAGCGCTGAATGAAATATCTACGTTGAAGAAAAAATAATTATCTAATTTGATATAAAAGGGTAATTTGCAAAAACAAAGTGAAAAATGCCTTGCGTTAGTGGTAATTAAATTTTAATTTTTAAGAGGATAGTATAGTTACGAGATTGTCATGAAATAGATATTCCGAAAATAATAACCTTTCACCGTTGCTTAATTTAAATTACATTAGTAACCAATTTCAAAAAAGGAAGAGGTCCTTAATTCGACTGTATATTTTTGAATGTTTGTTACGCCATCATTCGTCCAATATTAAACCGATTTTGATTTTTTTTTAAAAATAGATCAGAATTCCGAGGTGATCCCATATTAATTTTAACGCGATCCGACTAATGGTTAATGAGTTATGATTGATGACGTAAAAACTCTTCGTTTATGTTAACGACCTCATCGACCTACTACTGACCTTCTAATAAGATATAGATAAAATTTGTTGAAAAACTTTCGAAAAAAGAATTACTAAATTGCGACGTGGTACCTAATGAAATATAATAGAGTCGGTTTTTAAAGTTTAACTGTGCTTAATTATTATTTTATAACAATATTTTTTATGGATTGGAGATAGCAACTAATTATCTGTGTAAATCAAGTGCAACAATATTTTAGACTTATACAAAAATTACACATACTAATAGATTCATAAACAGTTATATTTTTTGATAGAAGAAGAAGCAACGGCTTTCTGGTGGGTACAAGGTATCTATTCTCCAGTTTCATGTTCAGGAATTAGCAAAATTACTTTCGTGGATAATTTTGAATATTAATAGATTATTTGTTAAAATACATTTATTTAAAACAAAATATAGCATGGATTTTTCTTTTGAAATGAGGTAAAATAGAAGTTTCAGATCCACATAAAATTGAAGGGACTAAAACAAACAGACACAAAAAAATATTTTTAATACGTGATGTGTCATTGGACATTGTATATAATTTAGTAGTTATGATTTCTAGTAAGTAAATTTGTAACTTCGCACTCGTGTCCCCAAAGCGGTAAGCAGGGGCCAAGGTATCCACGATTAGCCCAAGCTACTTAATTGCCACATTATGTCAGATTGATTAACCTATCAGCAACTGAACAGTTAACCAATCACGGGCAATGTAAAGGCAATTAGAAAATAAAAGATAATACTTTCACAACCCGGAAATCGAATCCGGACCACAAATAGTCACTGCCAATACCGGATTACAAGATCACTGAAGTTATGTACATGTAAGAACCAAAACATAACAAAATAAAACATAGACCAACCAAAAAATCTTCGTGCATATCTTAACGCCAAGTCCCTTTTCGGTTTAGGCAGGGAGTAGAGAGTGCCAAATCTCACGATTCTTGCAGATCCGTCTAGCTATCTCCACATTTTTTGCCGTTTTCATTAAACCACTCTAGTTGCGGAGATTCTTGATAGCATCCACGGATAAAATCCATTCGATTTAATCATTAAATGTAAACTTAGATCATCCAGGACATCTGTATCTATCCACATTCACTTTCTTGTTTTGTCAATCTTTCATCTGCCATTCTTTCCACCGTAACAACGAAGCATGTAATTTCTTACTTTAACACCTATTTTTTACTTTCTCTCAATCCAAACCTTTCTTGGATCTCAATGTTACGTTTGCGGTTAGCCAACGTTACACCACAGCTTTTAAAGTATTAAATTTTAAAATTAGAATCAACTATAGTAATTACTAACAATTAGAGAAGAATTAGAATCTAAGTAGCTATTTCTTTAAAATTTTAAGTTTTATTTATTTAAAAATCAAACACAAGCCAAAGTTGACTCCGTCAAATTCAGAGAACGATGGATATAGCAATATTTTCTCTGTATTCAGATTATTCTCCTATATTATCAAAGCACTAACTACACAATGCCTAACGAATGCGGGACAAAAAATAAACTCTCGCTTTCATAAAAAGAGTGTGCATTTGCTAATGTAATTACATTTTTATCCCTTTCTTTTTTCTTTTGTTAAAGTTTTGTTATATCTTAAACGCAGTAAAATTAAAACCGACATTAATTTCTATTATTGCCTAGGTAAACAAACTTAAGCATTGTCAAATCTTGATTTAATTTAAATATGGTGACCAGGAAAATATCTCCTTTCAAGTATGCTTGCTTGCTTTTCCCATGTTGTTCCCAACCCTTTGTCTTAAACAGACCACATGCTATTCTGCCTGGCAGTCCCAATCCCGACCAACATTTTTTTTAAATTAGAAAATTGGAAAAATCCAATTTTCTTTTTGTTGCCCGACCCGTGATTCGAACCCGGGACCTCATGCTGTCAAGTCCAACACCCGGACTAGCGGACCACAGAGGCGATACAAAAAAAACGAAAAAATAATCATCATTAAATCAGCTGCATTATAGCCTAGATCTGAGTTTACTACAGCAAGGCCACTGACTACTATACCATCAACCAAGGAACATGATATAGGAGAGCAATATATTGTATTAGAAATAGATATATTATATTCGTTGATATTCTGGATCAGCTGAGGCACAGCGCTGTAACCCCTAGTATTTACAATATGGTTTCTAGTTTTTTATTTTTATTATATTGGAAGGCAAACAAGCGGACGGATTTCCTGAAGGTAAGAAATTCACGCCGCCTAAAGACACCAAAGGTGGTGATAGTGCGCTGCCAACCTGAGGTCGCGATGTTAAGCCTGGAGCAAAAGTTTATTTACCGGCTACCTTGTTATCCGAACCGAAACGCGTTAACGGCAGGCGCTGACGTTATGGTGGCATGAATATGTAAGGAACTGCTACCAATCCCGGCGAGTCGCTGCGAAGCTTTATTACCTAGTAGGAAGTCACGGTGCTAGTGACGGTCAGCCTATGCTTGCCTATTACGAGCTACCTAGCACAGTATGTCAGATGGTCTATTCTGGAAAGGAGGCCGGACCAACACGAGGAATTCGATATGCTAAGACATGTGAAAAGCAAACGGCTCTTTTGATGATAAGAAATGTCCATGGCCTATACACACCATAGATTTATCGATTCATGTTGACCAATCGAATTTAACTTCAAAGGCGTTAGTTATTCAGCGAAGGCGAAAAACTTCATTTTATTTCACTTCGAACTAAAACGGTCATTATGCAATTTCCCGCACGCGACGCCACATTCACTCCAGCGTTATCCTAAATAATGAAATTTTGGACGAACTCGTTTAAGTATCGTTTTGTATGATTTGTGAACGTTTAGGGTTTTAAACTTTCTAGTAATACTCTAAACTTTTATGAGTTGTGACCATTTGTATAGGTATCGCCTCTGCAATCTGGTGTTGCTATATTAGTAGTACAAGTGATCTCGTGTTCTATTCCCCAGTCCGGCAACTCAGAAGCGTGTTTTTTATTTTCCAATAAATACGACATTTTCTAAGATTAAGGGTTTGTCACCTATCACATTATATGATTATGTATATCATTTAATCGTAGGTGCCCTAGTTATGACTCTGCCTACCTGTAAGGGGGTACGGTCGAAAAGGTAATTAATTCATTTTGAATGACCTGATTTTCAATTTGTTGCTCTGAATTTCATGTGTGCCATGGAGTATAGTCAAAACTGAACGTAGAATATTGAATAGAATAGTAGTAAATAGTATCTTCACGCCCATATCCCCGAAGAGTTAGGCAGAGGCACAACCACCCACGACTAGCCGAAGATACTAAGTCCCAGAATATTGAAACTCTTATGAAAGTAAGTTTACCTGCTTCTAAACAGAAAATAACAATAACGAGCACAGATGACTGACCATGTAGTACCAGGGACAGATATGATAGTGGTACTGTACAAGGAAAGCCGTTGTGAAACTGTACCACATAATCAGTGTTAGTGTTTTGAACTTGAAGCGAAGAAAACTCGTAAATACATCTTTATTAGCACAAAATGTCGGTAATTTATGTTCACAAATGTATATTTGTATGTAATGTAATGTTGTAACTTGGGATTTTATTGCTTATAATTTAACTCTTACCGTCATATTATTAAACGTAGGTTGTATGTCAGTGGGTCTTATTAATAAGAGTTTGGACTCATTAGATTCCTCTCAACTAGATCTGTTTTTAGTTTCTGATAACGAGGACTTGATGAATGAAGTAGGAAGTGGTTAATGGTTTAATTTTAATTCTAATATATTTTGAGGTTAATCTAAAGTGCATCATAAAGAAAGGTTTGTCATGTCTGTGAGCGTCTGTGTATGGCGTTATGAATTTTGAACGGATGGACTTATTTCAATGCGTTTTTTTCGTTTGGAAGCTGATGTGATCGAGATGGATTAGATATAAGTTTTGTTAGGGTTTATTGTAAATTTATCGCCTATGTGGTCTAGCGTTCCAGGTGTTGGGCTTGACTGCATGAGGTCCCGGGTTCAATTTCTGAGTCGGGCGACAAAAGGAGAATTTGGTTTTTCCAATGTTCTAATACAAAAAAACGTTGCTCGGGATTGCGTGTGTGTCTGGTTGGCGATAGACTTGCCACCTATCACATTGTGGTACTTAGTGACTTCGGCTAATCGTGGGTGCCTTGGTTGTGCTTCTGCCTACCTATTCGGGGATATGGGCGTGAAGATACTTTTTTTGTAATTTTTTTAGGATTGTAGCAAAATTACACTCAGGCTCGTATCCCAGATTAGTTAGGCCAATGTACAACTAAAGCAACCACGATTAGCTGAATTGTACTTTCGAGTCTCACAACGTGATACGTGTCAAACTTATCGCCGAACGTGTATCTATCCGCTAAATTGATACAACTGGGACGGAATCTTTCAAGAAATCATTTTCTTTTTCAAGAAAAAGTGAAA
>NJDC01008132.1:117491-131236 GCA_002245475.1 Calephelis virginiensis | reverse complement strand
GCCACTTCAGAGGGAAGTGGCGGGTTATGTCAGACTCCTACTGACTAAAACCACACGGTGTCCTCCCCTTCGTCAGGTACCGGGGCTGTGGGGATGTTTTCGCAAACTTCCACTGCCCGGCGGCGCTGGGTTCCTCGATCCCCTTCTAGCAGCCCCTCTCAACAGGAGCCGCACATCGTCAAAAGTGGCGCACGGAGACACAGCGTGCAGCACTTCGGGGGTTCCACTGGCTACAGGCACCCCCGTACCTGCTGCAACGACCGGACGGATTAGATGGAAAGCCCCCTTCTCCGCACGCCGTGCTGCCGCCATTCCACGCGGGCCAAGTGGCCCACCTCCCTGTGTGCGCTTCTTGTTTCCCCTCTTGGACGTGACGGATTTTTTGTTAGAAAGTTGTCGTAATCGAAATGGTTCTTTGCTATTTAGGTTCTGTCGGGAGTAATTAAAAAATAGATTTTACCGTAGGTATAAATTATCGTAATTCGTGTTGTACACAATGTTGTCGATAGTTTTCGATTTGACAATCTGGCGAGTCTGATATGATCATTTAAATAGGTACATATTATGTTGAAGGGATAATGTACATGCTTATCACCAAACGTAAACCAAACGAAAGTGTATGATAAACTTCAAAGTTTGTAAAAGCCTATACCTACGTGTTTGTACCTATGTACTGAAATTATTTTTATAAATGATGACATAATACCATACAGTATTCTCTACCAGTCAGTTATGAGTCAACAGGCAGAGTCGAGATAATTGTGGAGGTGCAGAAATATATAATACTAGCAGCCCATCCTGGCTTCGCACGGGCAAAATAATGTAATAAAAGAAAATACACAATCAATTACAGTGAGTTTCTAAAAAATGAACATTAATTGAAAACAAAAAACTAAGATATATTTTTTTTGTAAATATATTTTCTTAAATTCTTTTTGTATTTTCATTGGTTTTTTACGTATTATTTTTCATTTTTATTTTTTTTATTGTCATTTTTTAATATTTTTTTGATTTGTACTTATACTAATTGTCAAAAGGTCATAATCGCCAAACAAAAGCCATTTAATTTATTGAGTAAGAGCCTCCCTGTAAACAATATTTGATGTGGTGTTATTTGGTGACAGCAAAATAAATTGATTTTCAGGGGCTCCAACCCGCGATAGGCCAACATATAACTGACCATGACTAAATCATTTCTTTCGCAGATCGATCCCAACTAATTCGAAGGTGTGACCTTGGGACTTGTTAATTGTTAAAGCGAAAGATGTTTTTACTGAAAATTCAAGCCGTTTAAGTGCGATTGGCAAATCAGTTGGGATCATCGGTATCCTCGGTATATGAGCTAGTTGACCAACTGCTGGACCGGTCATAATAGTCGCTACAATTAAATTTTGCTTTAACTTCTTAATAAGCAACCTCGTCCCATTGCACATGCTTGGAGGGCTTAAATTTCTCAAAAGCATGATTGGAATTTCAATTTTTAACGTCAATTCGTGTGGTGGTAATCCCATAGATTTAGTATGTTGGTTAAACAACCAATGTTGAAATCTCTTGCTAAAGAGTATTTATACTCTTTGGTTGACATTCATCGATATATAGGACGTCACCGCATTGTCAAGCCCTAGTGTAAACAAACAATTTATTATTTTACATATCTTTGCTTATGCCGTTTACGTGTACAAAATACTCTTATAAATAAAACAATGCAAATAAATATATTGTAAAAATCCTCTTCTGAGCAGATAAGTAGAAAAAAACTAACAAAACGCAGTTCTAAATATTCTTATGTCAAAGTTGTATTTACCTATGAAATGCGTATTTACTTGCAGAACACGACATCGTAATTGCCTTTATATTTTATTCCAGTTAAATAGTAAGATTATGAAAATAATTCACAAAATTCACAGCGATGCACTATGACAGGAACACTATGATCTCTTACTCGCGTAAATATTGGCACATAGGTACCTGACTCTCTCTCTCTGTTCCTCTAAGGCAATTTGTACCTGATAAGGACTTCTCTCTCCCACGCTTTGTTGATCTTGTACATACTAAATCTATGGGTAATCCAGAAGGGTTCAAGGAATTCAATATTAGTTACAGTGTCTATCGACTTTTTTTTATCTGACAGCCGACCTTTTGAACGATAAGATTATTTATTTCGTTGACAGTATCATTCTTTGGTGACACTATTGCCCTAGAGCAAAACCAATGAAAGTCCTTTTCGTGCAAATTTTCGATATCAGGGTATACTGCATCTATTAAATTTTCTAAATTATGGAGTATTTGGCCTAGAGACTCATCCATAAAAATATCACTATAACCGCTTAAATTCGGAGCAGGGAAAACTCCTTCCCCAAGTTTTAGTAGTTGTTGTGGGAAATCACTGTCAATTCCATCAATATGAGCTCTCATATTCGTCCTTAATTTTAATGTTTCAATCGAAGTCCATAAGGAAGACGATTTCAAGCATGCTTTGATGATACCTCTGTTAATAACGGGGAGAGTCTGTCGAAAATCTCCAGCAAATACAAAAGTAATCCCGCCCATGACTGCAGAAGAGTTTCTGAGGTCTTTTAAGGTTCTGTTCACGGCCTGTATATGTGCTCTATAGCTCATCGTTCACACGTCCCACATAACTAATGAGGTGTTTTGTAGTAATTTATCTAGAGGCCCGTTTTTGAGGATAGAACATGTAGATTGTTGCTCAAGATTTACAGATAGCAGAATTTTAAAAGTAGAGTGAGCAGTTTTGCCACCTCTCAAGAGAGTTGCAGCAATTCCGAGGGAATTATTGCTATCTTCCCTGATTCTCTGGCTTTAGCGCGTATCAAATTAGCATGAAACATCTTTCCTGTTCCGCCTGGCGCATCCAAGAAAAATATTTTTCGTTTCTCATTATTCACGCTTTCGACTATAGTCTCAAAAGCATGTTTTTGATCTGGGACTAATTTTGGTAGGTTTTCAGTGACAAAAGCGATCAAATCATTTGTATCGCAGTGATGTGCCATTGTATCTGTAACATTGTTTTCTGTACGAACTGAAGAATCGTTTTTTCCCGTGTTGGTCCGGGCCCCTTTGCAGAATAGACCATCTGCCTTCCTTGCCAGGCAGCTCGTAAAAGGCGAGCATAGGCTTACCGTCACTAACACCATGACATCTGACACGGTGATAGAGTTTCGCAACAATTCGCCTGGATTGGTACCACCGCCTTACCTATTCCTGCCGCCATAACGTCATGACGTGTTCCGGTTCGGAGGGTAATGTAGCCGGTAAACTTAATTTTGGTCGAGGCCTAACATCCCGACCTTAGGTTGGCAACGCACCATTACTTTGTCTCTAGATATAAATATACCAATGTACTCTGTGGTCTCTAGGCGGTGTGAATTTCTAACCATCGGGAAATACGTCTGCTTGTTTTCCTTCCTATATCATAACAAAAAAGGTAATCCAAAATCACTTAGACTTTTGTCATTTAATTGCAACAATCTATTTTCTATTTGTATCAAACCTTTGTTATAAATATTCTTATTGTATGCTAATGCGAAGTCTTGGTTTTCCTGTCTGATTCTATGTCTAACATCTTCACACTAATCATCTTTGAAATTATCCCACAATCTGAATGGCTCCGATGGCTGACAGAATAAAAGTATGACCACAAACAACTCTCTTAGTTGTATTGGATATTGCAAAAGCGATGCTTCTCTTAGAGTATTTTCCCAATGGTCATCGTTTTCTAATAAACCTCTAGTACGGCAAGCAGCTTGTTAGGTCTCTTTGAGAACTCCGTCCACAGTTTTCAAGTGCTGGAATGAAGTCGGACCGCGTATGTGATGCAGCAACATCCTTAGACAAAAACACACAGATTGAGAAGGATGAACAGCATAGACTCTTCCTAAGGCAGAATCTTTTTTTTATTCCTGGATGGCCAACTACGTTCTCACCACGCTTCCTTCTTGTAAACTTATTATTGGCCCATGTGAAATATTGCGGGACTTCGTGGTATAGCAGTGTCTTTGCGAATTCATCTTCATTACAGAGCTCAAAGAAAGCAAGCAAAGTTGTTTTGCGTGGATTTCGGGCTATTTGTTCAGCCGTTTCTGCGGTAAAATACCTACATCCATTGACCATTTTCCAAGTGGACAGCTAACTGTAAGACTATGGTATGGCGCTCGTGGATCGGGAATTCGAATATTCGCCAATCAGCTTTAGATGTACTGTGTGCCTAGTGTGAGTTTTTGAAATGATTTACTTACTATCGCGTTTACGTTTAACGACCTTGATGTATGGAGTTATTGTCAGCGCCTCTAGCGGATAGTCGAAACAACAAAATTATTCCATACATTTGGATTGTCCAAACGCAAACGCGCTAGTAAAGTAAATTCTTGCGAAACTCACACTCAGCACACTGTTGTAACGGCCATTCACGTAGTTTTCCACTTCATTATTTGGGTTTCTGACGCCAAATGTAGCTTGGTCCGATCCTTTATTTATGTGTTTACAAATATTTTTGACGGCTTGAACAGAGTGGCAATACTCTACATTTATGTGAGCGTTAAACGTCCTGCACAAAAGTGGAGAACGAGGGAAAATCCAGCTATTATCTATAGTAAAATTACTGCCTCTAATATTTAGCGAAGCGCTCTGTCCTCCATTTGCGATATCACGACGACGATAAACTATCCGTCCGTCCTCTCCGATCTGAGTTTCGTTGACCAAACGTCGTGGGTATTTTTTTGTGCAAATTCCGTTTCTCATACATGATCATGATGTACTCGCCGGGAGTAAGATCAATTGAGTTTTGGCGCCATCGAGTGAAAAGATGGTCGTAGTTTTTTAGTAATTATTGAATTTCATGTTTGTATTGAGAGAAATTAGTGGATTTTGGTGGCATTTTCTACAATTTTATTAAGTTAAAGTGCACAAATGGAATAATCACAAAGAAACTCGTCGTGCCCGCCAAATCTCACTTGAGTATGGAGGCTACCGCTTTACTGAAGACCCCAATATGACTTTCTTTGACGACTAATGACAATTTTGAATAATTTAAGTTCAATTTTGTTAAACCGGGTAACTTTATGCAAATTTCAACTTAAATAATAGCAAATGCCAAGGGTAAAGACTAAAGAAAAAAAATAAGATTCATTTGATTCATTCTTTGTTTAAGATTGTTTGTGTTCAGTATCGTAGCTAAGGCCCGCTTGGGAGGCGGCTTCCAGGGACGGCAATCCCAAGTCAAGTATATTTCGGTAAACAAGTATAGAGTGTGCAAATCTCAGGTCTCGTTTTAGGTGGTTTAAGCCTTAGCTACGACACTAGCGAAGTTTGCAAGAAAAATAAAATCACATTTTCATTATTGGTAGGTCATAATTTAATGCAGTTTTTTTATTATTAAATTTGTTTCTGCTTCTTAATAATATGACAAATGGAATATTGTTTGATATCTAGATTAAATATCTATTCTGCGAAAATATTTAAACAACTTTTATATTTCACCAGCATTTTGTACAAGGACATTTTACTACCACATGCTAAAAATTTAAAACTATTATTATAGTAAGGTACAATATTGGATACACACTATTAGAATAGCTCTATCCTGATGTAAATCATGAACTTAAAACTATGCCTTATGGGAATATGATTTGTGTTAATATATTATATAAATAGTTAACTTTCGGCTCAATACACGTATCTGACGAAATTATCATTTAAATTTTAAAACATGAAATGTATACACGGGTTAGCATAAAGGTGTTTATAGTATTTGTGGAAGACATACATGAGGTTTGTACACAGATTGCTATAAATGGACTCGGTCCGTGTACTGGCGGCAAATATGTCTCCCGTTTAAGTGTGTAACCAACTTTATGCGTTATTGAGAACGCGTAACACTACGCCATGTACACGTTTCCTGTCTGTAAACACTGTTACAACGGTGTTTCTAAATTACGTAAAACATGTAAGTGCTCACAATATGACATTGCTGATATATCACGTCAGTGCGATATTTTGTATCCTAATTGTCACTACAAATATGCCGTAAATACTCAATCCTACGCATTTCATAAAATCGTACTGATAAGCTAACACAAAGCCACTAACTACATTCTAAACATTTATCGATACAATCGAAATATAATATCAGATTTAGACATATTTTTATATTTATTCACTTGAGTAATAAGGACAAGTTGTAATATTCAATATATACAGCATATTTGTAAGACTGTTTTTCGTTTTGTTATTTTTTTTATAGATGGATGGACTTCTTCAGTTGTTATGACATAAATTTGTCAGCATTACGTGGAAATATAAGATTTGTGACAAAAGAACTGATAAAATGTATGTGCGCTAAAAATATGAATGAAACTGTAATAGACATTTAAGTTTAACATTTTTTGCATATAATTTAATAGTTGCCAATACAACCAGCCAATCATAGCCTGTCTAAACATAACTTTGGACATATGCAAAGCTTAATTTAAGATTTGCTACATTTAAAACATTTCTTTAACTTTTGACAGCTGTCAAATTCATAAAAATACTATATTTGTCTCTTTTACTCGTATTATGACATTCCTTTTTTAACCAACGCGTAGACATTGGCGAAATCAAACTACGCACAGTAGCTGCAGAAAGCCATAAAATAAGAACGTATTTTTGCAAAAGTTAAAAAAAATAGCATAATGGCGATCAGATCTATTCCAGGTCCTACTCAACCTATTAGTCTTTTCGACGACTTTACGTGCGTTTACGGTCATACCAACGTAAAAAAAGATTCGTCCCGGCTTTTTAGGCGTGACTAAGATTATGACACAATAATGACATGTGTCCATAGTGACACGTTATTGCACCATTATTATTTCAATATTGTATTTCTATGTCCTAAATAAATAAATGTTTATTTACAAGCTATCAATGAAAAGACGTCATAGCTTGTAAAGACGCTCTTTTAGGACATTGGTGGTAATTTTGTTGCACACTCACTAAACTAATTTTAAGCTATCAGTTATCACTGTCGTCTTTAAACGAAAGTAATAGAAAGAGACAAAACATTTCTAGTGCTGTCTGTGATTAGTCTGTACGCGACATTTCTGTAGACGTTTAATCTATCATTTTGACACGTCCGAACTGTTTAACTTGTTCCAAATCTTTTATTTTTGCTTCATTTGCACAAGATAGCATACTTCTAAGATAAGTTTAGTTTGTGAACAGCAGAATCACCACCATTATTTGGAAAGTCTGCAATATTGAAACATTCAATGTCCCTTTAAAATTGGGAGTGTTATGAAGGAATCACAGTGAACATATAGTTGTAAGACTAAGAACTCACGACGCGGTTTTTACCCGCGGCCGCGGCGGTTGTGTAGAATGTAGATTTTTAAGCAAAAAGTTGACCAGCAGCGCCTGCGCTCGTCTGCGGTTCCCTTGGCGCCGGTCGTCTGCCCGTCCATCGTGCGGGTGGCGATCGACTGTTGCGACCGCGCGCTCTGCGGTCTTATTTGTACTGATTATTTAACCGTAACCGCCGGCCGCCCGATCATTAACCGCAAGTTTGCGGGCGATCATTTTAACCGCGGCGGCTGCGGGACCGCGAAAATTACCCGTCTCGTCAGTTTTAAAATAAAATCGCAAAAAATTTAGAGATAGAAATCGCTCCGCGAGTTCTGTCTCTAAATGTTTTATCTAACGTTTTCGACACTTATACTTTGTGATATTGAACGTCCAGAGTACCACACTGACAAAAATAATATAGTTGATTTTAAAAGTATTCTCATGGATGTCTTACGCCTCGTAACATTTAATATTGTGAATGGAATCCAAATAACTTTTCTTTGATTGCTAAGCTAAAAAAGAGCATTCCTTTAATTATTAACTGTATTTAACAACAAGCCTTAATATTTTAAAAAAACTCAGTGTAATAAATCGTACAAACATGAAGCATATTTAGAGTTAAGGCTTGTGGTCTTTTAATATCTACTATGCCTAATTTAAGTAAACCACTCCAAATTATACTCTGCAGGCAACCGTCAAATATCCCTAATCCCTATGCTACAACTTTCAGTTCAAATGAACATTTTTTTTACTTACTATTTTAACGTTGCCTATAGCTATAGAATTTTTCGCTAAATTTTCCTATAACAATGTGTGTATCTTTGCGAATTCAAATACTTTTCGAATTGACTCAATATTTGCTTCAAGTATTATCGATTTTGACGTATTCTGTTAACTTGTTGATTACAAGATAAGTAACAGCTACTTGCACGTTCCGGGGTTAAGTGTTTAACTATGAGTTATCTTTTAAGTAGGATTGAATCGAATCACTTTGTTTGACAGTTTAATGTATAATTAAATTTAACCCGTGCAAGCGCCCAAAAAAAGACTCTTAGGGCCGCTTCCGCTATCCTGGGTTAAATTTAACAATGAGTTATACTGTCAAATATAAAGTGATTTAATTAACCCAAGTTAGTTGCTAGCCCAGAGTTAAACGTTTAACCCCTTTACTCGCAAGTGGCCTTTAAGAGGTATTCTGCTTAAAGTATAAGTGGACAGAATTCCCCATGCAGTAGATGTTATTTAGCGGACTAGGGCCCTCTGATTTTCTGTACCCTTTGAAATCGTGCCAATTTACATAAAATACTCATAATATTTTGTCATTTAATATTACTAATACTTGTTATTTTACTCGGTACAAACAGCATCATTTACATGGTAATAGTAAAGCATTTATTTTTCAGAAAACATGATAAAAAATTAATCGTTGTGTTGGTTTTTTTATAGTTGCAAATAAAAAATATTTTACAGGTCCTTCAGCTAGACTAAAATTTACATCCGGATGTTGAAATCTTACTTTAACATGTTTTAGTTATTTCGATTTTTAAATGTTTTTAAATAAAATATTAAATGATTTCTTTTTATACAAATGTATGATGCTGACTGTGAAATAGTATACATAATCACATCAGACTACCGAATGAAACGCAATTGAAAAGAGGAAAATGACGCAATGATAACGATGACACATGATCACAAAACAATAATTAAAATAAATAAATATATAATGACACGACTATTTAAAAACTATCACATAATTAATTGTAGTAGGGTATCATTAAATGTAGTCTAATTGTAAACTCAGTCGTCCCTTTTAGTACAATAATTTATGGGACTAGCCTAACGGTCACTCAGAGATGTCAATTAACGTTAATCTATCATGTCATTATTTAGTATTAGAAATGTCAACTCAAACTGATTAAAAGATAATTGACGTCTTTGAGTACGGCAGTATGAACAATAACATTAAAGATTAGATGGCATTTGAAATTTGAATAATCAGAAGCGTAAGAATATCAAGGGCCAGTTGCCATTAATCAAAAAGTTTTTACCCGGATCCTATATTCAAGAAACGAGTTGTTTTGACTATGGATGGTAGTTGTTTGTACCAATAGTCAAATATCCAACTGTGGTGGCTCGTTTTTGGTAGTTGACTCAGAACATTTTTTAAAAATATGAGTAACGCCTCGTTAGTTTTGGGCGTGACTTTTGGATTACGTTTCGTTGATTATAGGAACCGGGCATTAGATCTATGCGATGTTGTATAAAAAATGTATTCCATCATGTAGCATTAGGCTCTAATGGGTGGCTATTATAAAAATACCAGACAATAAGTTGAATCCACAGCTAGAAATGTCAATATAAATTACACATTGGAATTCACTAATTTTATATCAGTTATGAAGAAACTAGTAATACCTATTTAATAAAATATACTTAACATTAGCACCTACGAGATTTTATAAAACATATGTGAATTCCAATGCGTAAGATTAATCAATCTTTGTTTTTAAATGGTTTATAGTTTTCAACAACATTTCTTTTAAAGATTTTATTTATGTCTATAAAAGGTAATTTAATTTTGACTTCTTATACATTTTTTTAAATTTTAAAATAAGCCAATAGGTAAATAGGTATCTAAAATTAATAATTTTCCTTCTCTTCGAGTCTTAAAATTTGGCCATTTTTTTTTAAATCTAACTGAAACAGAACTAAGAATGGGCGTTTCATTTTTAAATTTGAGGATTCAACTTTCATCAACGTACTATTATAGTAAATTAAATTTACTTTTGACAGCGATCCTTGTGTATTGTTCACAAATAAATTAACATGCAATTGACACAAAAGTACTAATTTCTGTATTCGAATATTCTATTGAATTCTAAGATTATTACTGGCTGATATATTCAGTATTAAAGTACAATTCGAACTTTAACACGTGTGTACTAAGGCAGAAAATAGAATTACTTGAATTGTCAATTTTTTTTATTAATACTTTTTAATGGGCATCGTGACACAAAGTTGACGAATCATTCCAAATTTGAAAAAATCAATAAAATAATAAATTAGCAAAACTAAGCTTCCCAAACTTTAGAGAACAGCACTCGGAGACTTTAAATATCTTTTAATCAGTCATTATGACACATTTTTGTTTTGAAAATGTCGACTTAATGACTGATTGAGAAAATAAGTAAGTAAGTAAGAGTAAGGCAAATTTTATTAACAATAGTCCAATGTTTTAGCAATAATAACAAAGACGTCAACAAATTGCGAGTTATTGTAGAATTAATTATATAAAAATAGTGTTTCATTAAACAAATTAAACATACGTCGTACATTTTATGTTTTTTTTCTGTAGCTAGTTTATTTTAATTTTTTGAAATATTCTATAAATTACAAGAAACATTGTAAGTAAATTCTATAGGTTTATCAGACAAGTGAAATTATAGAAAGTCTTGAAATATTCAACATAAATATGGAATGTAGCAAACACCCAATCAAAATGACCTTTGTGTTTTGGCATTTGGTCATAATATATATCTAATATTAAATTAGAGTCAATAATATTTACAATAAAATAGTAACTCTTATTTGTAAATTAATTATCCTTGCGTACTGTATTGATATGCATTACTTTACAGTTTAAAAATAAATATAAAAGTTGTTTAAATTTACAATCGTAGCTGCTGGATAGAAATTAAACTTTAAGATAGGTCACTTAAACATGTACTGTACACTGCAAGACAATATTAGCTCACTATTTGACTGATCTCTTTCACAATATACAATATCATCGAAGGTTACAATCGAAAGATTCATTAAATATTATATACTTTAATTGTTTCTATTTGAATTAATTTTACCTAAGATAACATAAATCAACCGTAGACTTTACAGCGTTATCTCTTTATTCAGTCTTAGTTTTTAAAAACTCAAAAACAGCGCGAGGAACACGTCACACGAACGTCATACACACCTAAAACACACAGCGGGCAGTGAGAGCTCGTCGCGTTCAATAGAAACAATTACCTCTACCGATTAAAGTATGAAGACTAGTTCGGCGGGCGGCGGCGGTGGGCCGCGAGTCCCCAGTAAATAAATTAGCGAGTCTATGGTGGGGGGGTGGCGCCCGCAATGGAATGTTAGCGAGGGGGAGACGGCGCGGAGCGGTCACGCGTCGGGCGGCGGGTCGGGCGCGGCGCGGCGCGGGACCATCACGCAGGGGGGCGGCGCGGGGCCCGCGCGCGTGCCCATGCGCACCCACCACCGCGTCGCCTTCTGCAGCAGCCCGTCCTTCTTGCCGCCGCCCGCCCCGCCGCCGCCTCCGCCGCGCCGCGCCCGACAAGCCTCCGCGCCCGCCCACTCGGGCACGTCGCTCACACACTTGTTCGGTGGAGGCTGGAAACTGCTCCTCGTCAGCTCCGCTTGCTGAAATACAATATTGCTATTTCACTACGACCGTTCCCCACAGACTTGCCTATCTATAAGACATTTTTTAAATCTACTTGGATAAATTGGCCTTTGGTAGACATACATATCAGCTATTGACTCCAAAGTTTACAGGCTACTCTTTTTAAGGGAGTTGTTAAAAAATAATATCCGATCATAGCGATCGGATTTGTTACGCGGTCCACATATGCTTAATCCGGCTCTGTGTATCAGAGGAGAAACAATCCAACACAATCTAACATTACTGTATTAAGTATATGTAAGTATTATGCATGGAATCAATTATAGTATAGGTGTAATGAACTTGTTTAGAGCTTCATTAAAATTTTCATTTTGCAATTTAAATGTTTGATTGGCAGACAAAGAAGAAGGATATAATATTTATTTAATTTAAACACGTTTAACATGCTTTCTAGTAATTTCTGTTTTTGACGTGACAACGTCTTATAATTCGATGGAGCTGGCTGCACGCACCAAAAGACATGACTCATGCGGCGTTACCTCGCTCTGAGGTGTCCTATTTAAGGTTTGAAGTGCAAGCGAGAGCGCGGAACGAGCGACAAAGAGGCACAATCGGCCTCCGTTCTTATGACGTTGTCACGTTCAACTATCGCCAGTAAACCGACTTTACAGACAACAGATTTTTTATTTATTACTAGCTTTTTACCGGCGACTTGGTCTGTGTCGAATAGATTTTCATTCAAATTTTCATCCCCCATTACTCGGACCTTTGAAAAGATGCGTCTGAAATTTCATTAAAATTGATCAAGCAGTTTAGCCGTGAAAGACAAACAAACAGACAGATTTTCGCATATATAATATTTAGTATGGATATATCTCTTTTTCTGTTCTATTCTGCTATCATCCACCAGCAACAATAGTTATACTGTTACGCAGACAAAGATAACAACTTCATACAATTTCACACTTATTTTTAATCCTAATAGTAACATCCCAAAGTTGAATATTGAATGTTTTGATTTAAATTCATTAATCTTTGTTTACAAGCGTTTTCTTAGTGACAAAGACAAATACGTTATTTATCTATGATGAATATTCCCCTAAATTAATCCGTAGCACCAGTATTTAAATAACAGTTGCCTTGACTAAACAATGACAGGAATAAGTTCTTCTAGAAAACCAAAAACATAGCAAAAAGACCTAGAAAAATAGACTATGACAAATAACCAATCTTTCTGAAGAATGCTCAATTATACAAAATATAAATAGTAGCCTGTGTTATTATGAGGTGTAAACAATATTTCTGTTAAGTTTTATTTAACTCCTTTTAGTAGATTTTAAGTATAAGAGTAACAAAAATCCATCAATCCATCCAAACTCACAATTTTTCGCATTCATAATATTGGTAGGATAGAATTATAACATGGATTATTTATATCGCTACACACGAGTAGTGGTCCCCTTAGTTTTAGAATTAAGTAATCCATTGTAAAAAAAAAATTTAATGTCTACTAACAGTTCTAGTGATTAAAAAATAAACATCAAAGGAATAAATTCTTCAACAACGTAAATTAGTATAGACCAATATGTTATTGTAAGTTGTGATAGTAGGTACGTAAGTATGTCTACGAGATATGGTCCCCGAGAGGTCAGCAGACCATATTATCTGAATGTTAAATAGGACACAATAAATAGCAGCAATTATATTAATCAATTGATAGAGCCACTATTTCGAAAGAAAGAAAATTATGATTTGCTTGAATATGTTTATACTTTAAGTAATCTTAATAATCCTACTATCTTTTATTTAAAAAAATGAATCACTATTTCTCTTGGATACCACATCACGCGTGAAAGGGTGAACCAATTTTAAATTATTTTTTGTTGTGTTGGTCATTGCCAAGAGAAGGTTCTTATCTTATCTTAATATATATAAATTGGGTCATTGGCCAGAAGCGTGCACGTCGCGATCCCTGCCAGTCCATTGGACTGCAATT
>NJDC01008132.1:86377-101478 GCA_002245475.1 Calephelis virginiensis | reverse complement strand
CATGTTTGGCGCTGTTTCAACGCAACCCGGCGGAGTTTTTGCGTCGTTTTGTGACCGTCGATGAGACATGGGTTCACTGGTACACACCAGAGACCAAGGAACAGTCGAAACAGTGGAATTTACCCGGCGAACGTGCTCCAAAGAAGGCGAAGACTGTTCAATCGGCAGGAAAGGTGATGGCCAGTGATTTTTGAGACTCACAAGGTATGATTTACATCGATTACCTCCAGAAGGGTAAAACAATCACGGGGATCTACTATTCTGACTTATTGCGCAGATTCGACGCCGAATTGAAAAAAAAAGGCCCTATTTGGCAAAAAAAAAAAGTGCTGTTCCACCACGACAACGCGCCGGCTCACACCTTCGCCGTTGTCATGGCCAAATTGATCGAATTGCGCTACGAATTGCTGCCCCATCCACCGTATTCTCCAGACTTGGCACCATGCGACTTTTTCTTGTTCCCAAATCTGAAAAAGTCACTCGCCGGCAAAAGATTTGGGTCGAATGATGAGGTCATCGCCGCCACAGAGGCCTATTTTGAAGACCTCGGGAAATCGTATTTTTTTGACGGGTTAAAAAAGTTGGAGCATCGCTGGTCCAAGTGTATTGAATTGAAAGGAGACTATGTTGAAAAATAAATCTTTACTTTCTCAAAATTTTCTTTATTTTTTCCTAGGCTAAAAATTTATTGAATGGCCCTCGTATGTTAAGCAGTGCGTAATCTATAGAAATAAAAAAAATGCTCAAATGTATGTACGCGTATAAATTTCGAAAAAGTAGACCGATTTGGCCAATTTTGGTTTTGAATTATTTGTGGAAGTCGAGGAAAGTTTTAAAAGATAAGAAAATGAGGTAAACTGCGAGGAGACTAGGAAAAGTACATTTTTTTCATATAAACTGAACGGGTGGAAAGCACATTTACCGGGACTTCTAGTAATAATATAAAGCGAAAACATGTTTGTCTGTTTGTCCACAAATTATGCTTTAACCCCAGATTGGATCGAAGTTCATTCTACAACAAGAAGTATCGTGTACACGAGTCTCGTGTGTCGTCGTTTGTACGGTACGGTCGAATTCCTTAGGATGCCTCGGTGTAGAAGCGAAACGTACGTCGAGTGCGATTTGGTGTTCTCTGTGGTGAGTGCTTCGACAAAGTTGGCGAAGGACGTGACAAGTGGTTTTGTTCCCCGTGTTCGGACTCTATTTGTGATCTGGTCGCGGAGGTGGGAGGTGGGAACTTTACGTACTTTAGGGTTGTCACATGTAAAGAACGTGAAAATTTATATTGTTTCCCGAGCTCTTCCTATATTTGTGTTCTGGTCGCGGAGGTGGGTGGTGGGAACGTCAGTTAGGCTTGTCACATTCTGTGTCGTTTGGAGGATTAATTGCCACAACAGTTACACCGCTTACGCGGAATTAGCAAAATAAAGGCTTATTTTACATCAGGACAAACAAGCACAAAGTAATTTAGATTCTCGGAAAGGAAGCTAATCGTTTCTGATTTTTTATATCCAGATAAGTAGCTCTAGTGACTTATGTGGGGAAAGAATCAGTAATGTTGTTGCGCATTCATTAAACTAATTTTAAGTTATCGCTATCTTCTTTAAACGAAAGTAATACAAAGAGACAAAAAACTTACGTGTTGTCAGATTAGTCAGTACACGACATATTTACAGACGTTTAAACTATCACTCGGAAAACTTTGATTAAAAACATCACAATTTCACATGTCTGGACTAATCTGACATGTCTACATTTTTTGTTTCATTTGAAAAGGATAGCATGCATTTAAATATAATAAGTTTAGTTTGTAAACAGTAGAATCACCACCAGTAGCAAAATAATAAATTTTAAGAGTTACGTATTAGGCTAAAACAATACAGTTTGTATATTGGCAGTTGAGTCTAAAACTAAAATATCTTTAATTATTAAATAAATATGGGCCGCACGAAACAGGTGTACAAATCGTAGTGTATCAGTTGCAACGATGTGAATACTAAATAAGTTTTACTGGGTTGTTTGATTAGTTTTTGCGGACTCATTCGTGACTAACACTAATACTGAAGAAACGAAGGCAACGAAGGGCCTCCGTTTGATCCGAACTCAACCGAATGCTTTTGTTCGCTATCGGCTCAGATTTCTAATCCAAGAGCTCGTGATCGTTTCGTAGATGTTTGTTAATCGTTAAAAGTACTTTTGGAACAATTTACAGGATTCAATAAACATCTCCTAAAAAATGGCCTTCAGCTCTCTTTCTATTTGTTGGTGTTCGTTTGTTATGGACACAAAAATGAAGGTCGATGAACCCATTCGTTTGCTTAAGGCTTGATTGTAGTTCGAGGAGTAGTATTTTTTGGTTTTCTAAAATATACTCAGAAGGGGAAAGGTAACAACACAGTGACATCAAATTTATAGGAAGTCAAGGAAACCTAAAAACTAAAGCCGCTAAGCGCCGTGACTGTGGGAACATTCGTAAAGTCTACGTTAGTTTTAGTTGTCCATTCATTTGGATTTACATTAAAATACCTACGATGTAAGAGAAGAAATATTGTGTGAGTTTTTAGACATTACAATTAGGTAATATCATGTGAAGGATACATGTACTTATATTCAACGAATCAATCAATCAAAACGAGTGGTATCAATTAGTGTGAACTGTTGCACACCTCTTATTTATGTTAACATCGTGTAATAACATGATTTTTAGAAATCAGTTTTTTTCATTTAATAGTTTATTTCTTCTAAGCAAATTTCAATGTTTAATATAAGTGTAATAATGTTTAGATATTTGCATAGTACATATATTGTTATTGTAGTTTTAAACCGAACCTGAAAAATTAGTAATCTATTACATTTTCGTTGGAAAACCAAACAACTCACAACCAAACAAAGCGGGTATTAATAACTTTTAAAACGTAATAAGTAGGTATATCTGTGCAAAATCAGTGGCTTAAAGCAGTGGTTTGCAACCTTTTAACAGGCAAGGGCTACAAGGCAGGAAAATAAACTAAAGGTGGGCCACACTTATGATATACCATATCTATATATATATGACCATAGAAGCCTACGTGTAATTGGTCATGTCTCATAGAAAAAATCAAAATGGGCAGAGAGAAGCGCGTTCTTAAAGTTGAATCCACACTATACGCCATACAGGTATTATAAGGTCAACCGCGGAGCGTACACGCATTTATTTTGATTTATTTATAACTTATTTAAAAAACATTCACGGGTCGCAAGTAAGGTGACGGCGGGCCGCGGGTTGCCGACCGCTGGCTTTAAGGATGTGTCGAGACTATGTTAAGATAACAAGAATGTATATACTACGTATTTGATGGATAAACTGATGATAAAACTTTTGATAACGTCTATAAGCAATAGACAATGCGCTAAATCCCAACTTGTAGAGGCATATTTGGTGGTACGTTGGTATTCTGAGAAGCCGTGACTGTGACCAATGTTGGCGCGGTTTGTAGGGCCTAGCCTGTTACACATTGGTCACAATTCACGTCCTGTCGGATAATCCGTATCCAATAACTGCGGCAAACGCAAGTCTCCCAACCCAAAAACAAACTCTCAAAGCGACGAGACACTACTCCTACATCAAACCCACCAAGTAACCAGAACGCAGCACCAAGTCGAGGGTACGGTCTCCTGGGAGGCAGCCCTTGTTGCTGGCGTTGTAGGGAATAGTCCAATCCATCTAAATAATGAGGTCTTGGGCTGAGCACTCTGCTCGGCCCACAAAGCTCGGTAAAGTTGTAAAAACCGCAGGGTTGGCAACACATTAGTCATTCCAAAATAAAATTGGCCACAGTGGACACATATTTTCAAATAATACTTGGTGATATTATGCATACATAGGCATACCAGCATGGTATAAAGGCACTATTCCAAATCGAGCTACCAACTGCAACTGCCGACAGCAGCACGTGCAGCGACTGCGTGAAGACGGCCGCAGCTGCACTATTGTTTTTTTTTAGCAAGTACGAGTAATTATATTAATTAGCTTCCAAGCTCAGCAGCACCTGGAGCTGAGTTCAGTTTCATGCAGTTGGCAGCTCAATATGGCGCCGTATATATATATGTATATATATATCGCCTCGTTGGTCGAGTGGCTAGCGTACACGCCTAACTACATCGACTAACAGCGAGGCTCGGATTCGATTCCCGATGTGGGCAGACATTTTTGTAATGAACATTTAGATGTCTGCATTTCCGGGTCTGGGTGTTTATTAAATTTATTCTGGTATCTATTTAAGTATTTCTATGTATTAGTATCGTTGATTAACACCCATAACACAAGCATATAACTTGCTTACTTTGGGGTTAGATTCGATTTGTGTGACTTGACCAAAGATGTTTAATGCGTTGCCATCTGACATTGGGATGTTAAGTCTCTTGGGTAAGCAAGTTTTTCGGCTCCCCACTCTACAGCTGAATTTTATTATCCCTGCCACGGGATAGGGTAATGCAAAGAGAATACGATAATATATTAGGTACCTTAGGTACCTCAAAATAGTACCCAAAACACTTAAATCGAAATGATAACCTGAGCAAACCGGGAAAAAGTTGTAAAAGATACTTTATTGTCTTTGTTATTCAAATCAGGTACGTATTGTAATATGTTACATATTTTAAGCATATTTTCATATGCATTAACAATGTTATTTTGATATTTTGCAGACAGTTTAACATAAATATTCATTTGTTTAAAATTTAGATTGTCTGGACGTCTAGACTAGATATAAGTAACAATAAATTTAAGCTAGTCGCAAACGTAATTTACTGAATAAAAATATCTTTAAATCATTTTATTGTACACCACTAGCTGTTTACCTGCTCAGCGTAAACCTAATACCTGATTTGGACAGCAACTTTGGTTAACTTCAACATGATTTTGACATAACCTTTCCTGTCTAGTTATTAAAACCATCGAAATCATGAAATATCATGACAATAATGACATTTAGAAATGCAGAAAAAGCTATTTTGTCATTGAAATACCTACCTTATAGCTAACTTAGACAGCAGCTTTGGTTAACTTCAACATGATTTGGACACAACCTATCATGTCTAATTATTAATGTACCTGCCTAACGCCATCGACACCATAAAATGTTATGACAATCATGACACTTCTATACAGGAAAAGCAATTGTGACATCCACTTAGGTGTTTGTATTTAAGGTCTGGGTTAATGTAATTTCGCGTGTAAACAAGTGGTACCATGATTTGCTGTTGCAATTTGATGCTATTACTACCGCTATAGTTTCAATGATTGCCATTGTCGTGTTCCGAGCTAGAAAATAAGGTACACGTAGTTTAAGATCTCCGCCATAAGATAACGAGGGTACTCACTTACTGGAACATCTAAGTCATTATGGCGACAGAAATAGGTAAAGCATTGTATCCTTGATCGGGCAAGTTGCTCAGCACTCTACCATCAGTTGTCGTGTTGGTAATGATTAATGTAACCTACGCTCATCTCTTTCGAGTTGCCTGGCAGGAAGGCAGATGGTCTATTCTACACCGAGTTCACAGATCGACAAGGGGGTCTGTAAGGTCTACAGGCGACAGTTGTCTTTTACGTAACGTGTTATACAAAAAATATCATGATGCCTGTTGTCGATTACGATTTTATTATATAAACATATTAAGGTACTTGCGCCTGAGATGGCCCAGTTTTAATGTTTTGTATTTTTTAAAGTTCGAAAGAGTTTTAGTAGTAATTTAAACTCTTTCAAACTTTAAAAAATACAAAATATTGGCCATCTTAATGGTAACATTGACTCATTCAAATAGGTACAGAGAGTTTCCAGATGAAAATTTATTATTAAAATTTTTTGCTTGCCTTAGAATAATAATTACTAGTGTCTTCAGAGCTGGATTACCCAATAGGCCAGACTAAGCCATGGCCTGGGGCCCCCCCAAGAAAATTTAACATGAATTTTATTTCGAATTGCAATTTTTAATATTTATATATTTTTTTCAAATTGAAAAAAAACTTGTATTTATTTGTTATGTTTTTGAAATTATACTTCTTTTGGCGCGTTAGGAAAAAATGATGAGGGTAAATTTGTACGATGCGCGCGCACACCGTCACGAAACACCGACATGATGAAGTTAGCTATAGATAACATTTTAGTTTTTATCTTATTACGCCGAAGAAGTATAACTTCTAACACTTGTACATAACACACACACACACACACTTTTTTTTTATTTTGTTGTTCTTTTGTTTGTTTGATCGTTATTTTATGCCAATTCTAAAACCTTGACATGATATAGGAGGTGTTTAAAATTCTGAATTTGCAAAAATAACCGTTAATTTTACAATATTTTTGAAAAAAGGAGGGCCCTGAAATCAAAATGGCCTAGGGCCCCCTATGTGTTTAATCCGGCACTGAGTGTCTTATATGGTTGTGTGTCTTAATTTTATCTCTTAAAAATTTGGACGGGTTTTAATAAAATTTAGCATAATTAAATTAATGATGAAAAAAATAACACATGGTTCACTTACCCCAATTTAAATTATATGGATGAAGTCACAGACAATAATTATTAATTGATAAATTCAAACACTAATTACTTTAGTCATTTGAAAATTTGTTTTATTGTAAGATAGTTTTAATTTAAAAAAAACAGAGAGAGAGTGGAGGCTTGGTTGCTAGTAACCATGTACAACAGAGGTTCCCAAACTTATTTCATGTAACGCCCACTTTGAAAATCAGTTGTTTTGTAGCGCCGCCCCCCCCTTCGTTTTTTTCTTATCAATAACCTCAATAACGTATTTGTTGCGCCTAGTTTAAAAAAAAAATTTTTTTTCAAGATTTATACCGCCCCCCTCTAGGCTTCCAGCGCCCACAAGGGGGCGTTATCGCCCACTTTGGGAAAGGCTGATGTACAAGATCATGGATATTGAAAGTAAAGTAAAAGTCATCATGGATATTGTCAAAGAATTTGATCCGAAACCCTATTGTGTATCAATTAAGTTACTATACTTTTTCAAAGAAGTATGTAGTACATTGACTTTTCCTTTACACTTTGTTCTTGTAAATTCTGATAACATTATCACTAAATGGCGTTGTACTACAATATACTGAACATACAGTCATACAACATCTGAACTCGTTTAGTTTTTATTTGATTTTTAAACAATATGATTACATCTGATGACAAGAAATGTGAAACTTCAAAAAGGGTTTGTAATAATATTTCAATTGTCTTTAGAACTAAGTACCTGATAGAAAAATTATATAATAAACATTTGGGTTCTAAAAAGTTGAAATCTTGTCTTCTGCAAAATAATTGGTAAAAGAGCAAGATTTATTAGCACTTAGGAGGTTAAGATAAGTACTTATTATTCAATAGTTTTGATTACTATTGAGGCAATGATTGTGAACGGTTTGGATAACTATACTGCTTATCAATCTTATATTTATTAATAAGCATTAGTGAGTACTGACTAATCATTTCAGGCAACCCACTACACAATGGCAATCTTTGCATTGCCTTCTTGTTATAGGCTTCCAGAGTTTACAAAGGTTATTCGCCTCTGTGGACTAGTGGTCCAGGAGTTGGACGTGATTGCTGAAATCCTGGGTTCGATTTCCCGGTCTGACAACAAAAGGAAAATTTGGTTTTTCCAATTTTATAATAAGAAAAATGTTGTCCGGGATTGGATATTTGCCCAGTTGGCGATAGGCTTGCCACCTACCACATTGTGGGGCTTAGTGTCTTCGACTAGTTGTGGGTGCCTTGGCTGTGCCTCTGCCTACCTCTTCAGGGATATGGGTGTGAAAATACTTTACTATGCAGGTTATTTTAAAGTGTGCAAATTTAAGATCAATCAATACAAAGAAAATCAAAACTAGACAAAGAGGTTTTGGTTATTTTAAAAGGCTTATCGGTGGTACAACAATACCTTCCTCCTTTATTATTTCAATTCCTTATACATGTAGCCTTTAAGGAAACAATACATAGGCATCTTCTAGCTTAATATAATTCCACTTACAAGCCTGTTTTCACCCTTTAAGGTAAGAATCATTATACTAAGTTATAATAGTTAAAGGAAATAATTTAGTAAAAAAATCTTTAAAATTGGTCAGTCCCCTGCTTATTTAATGTATGTTTATATGTGCTATGAATTTACCAATTTTCTTTAAAAACCTATTTCAAAATTTTATTCCAACAGTAATGTTACTTATTACCACTGAATCTATTAATATTTTATAAACTTTAAAAGATTTAAAAGGTGTTGTATAAAAGTTTTACTTAACATTAAATTGTCATTGACATTCGGATTGTAAATTCTTTTGTTACCGACCTACAAGACAAAATGCATATTAGGTAAACATTATACATCTTGTTTTGGGAAACAATGACTAGTAATAAACATCTTGTTTACTTAATTATTGGGTAGAATTGAATAAACAAATTCAGTTCTTTGTTCATTTATTTAGCACCACTTAACTACCTCTTGTTTCTATTCGACTGCATTGCAAAATTATTACTTTTTTCATCTAAGATTTATATCTGCGTAAGTATCTTCTCACACATCACAGAACACACACATCAAGTATCCAACATGCTAACAGGAGTG
This sequence comes from Calephelis virginiensis, assembly GCA_002245475.1. NCBI lineage: Eukaryota > Metazoa > Arthropoda > Insecta > Lepidoptera > Riodinidae > Calephelis > Calephelis virginiensis. The sequence goes on along the minus strand of NJDC01008132.1, from coordinate 92,873 downwards.
TAGCAAAAAAGCATCAAAGATGATTAATTACATAATTCAATTTTTCAAATAATTGTTTGAATGTTAAATTTTATTCATATAAGTAATATTAATATACAGAAGAATTATTATGTTCCAATTTCTATCAAGTAAAGCTGGCCATTAGCTAGTGTTTCATTATTTAAACAACAATTTAAGTATTCCTTCTACAAGGTTTTCCAATGTGGAAAGTGGAGAGTTGTACAGGGGACTGTAGACCTCCACAAGTTTCTGGACAAAAGCAAAAATCAGAAAAGCATGACATACCTACCTAAATCACAGATAGATAAATTTATTTGAAGAATATACTTTGTAAAAATGTCAAAACATTCAATATACAAGGTTGATGAGCTAAGTATGTAAAAATACAAATATCTGAATAATAAATTAGATTACAATTAGGAATATTAAAATTCAGAATATATTAATTTTATACTATCATTTGATACTTATAGTACATTAGTACGTAATTTTCTGTGCTTATAGACTGACAGATGTTTAAGAATCCCACAATTTAGCAAGGCTTTGGAATTTTATACAGTTTATGGAATTTTGGAGCGTATAAATTGTAAAAAAATAAAAGACAAGAATGACTAGTTTATTTTTAATGGAAAACTTACACTTAACAGTAGTGAGCTAGCTGCATTTGAAAAATGATTACTTTTAAAGGATATAAAATAAAGTCAAGGGTGTCATTAATAGATTTACATTATACCTATGTGCATTGATTTATAGTTGCTGGAACAGAGAATTTATTGTGTCAAAAAGATAGTGAAATAAACACCATAGATGTTATTTAAGTACTTTGCTGTCCTGTGGTCCAGTGTTAAGACTAATTGCACATTTCTACTTGCTACCCTGTCTTCAGGATTAGAACATGACATTATGGTGGCTGCGAAGGTTTAGATGGTGAATCTCTAGCTGGGCGAGAGAAAATACTTTAAAAAATAAATTATTTTTCTTCAAGCATTCCCACAGGAGCTACTTGAATGATTAATATATCCTATACATATGTCAGTCACCCGTACATTACTTACCACAATACAAAATATCATAAAAATATTTCAGATTTTGTAAATATATACAGTAGTTTTTGTAATAAATTAATAAAATAGCCAAAATTATATGAAATGGTAAATTCAAGTTCTGATGCCTACTGATTGTGTCTTAGACCTAATGTTTCCAAATATTATATCTAAGGTTGTTTGGTAGAGAATGTTTAGTTCTGTGGGGCTATTCAGTATCTTTTTAGTGATGATCGCTGGGTGGAGTGTACAGCAAATAGCTGTCAAATGACGTGTTTTATATTTGATACCTCTATTGTATTTCTTTCGGTCACTGGAGATAACAATAATTTATAATTAAACCCAGTGATCATCACTAAAAAGATACGGAATCAGGGGGCTGAAGGGATAAGATCATCTGTCTAATGTCTTATAGATAAATTTTATAATAATTTATGAGTGAATTTTTAACATTGTAAAGGTTGGTACACAATAAAGTATATTCATGCATAAAAGGTACAGAATTCACTTTTCTAAACTTTTTGTATATTTTACTAACAACTACCAAGGCTTCGGCCACATATAAAGCTATTTATCTCTTTCATCTTAAACATCAAGATAGTCATCATAACAGGCTCCTAGTATCATAACTAGTAATATTTATAAACAAATGTGAATTAAGGCAGGTACGTGCTCAGATAAAGTATAACTTTAAATGTTGTCTTGAACAGTTAAATTTAAGAAATTAACAAAACCCTTACAGTTATCCAAACACACAAATTTGGGGGAAAGTAGTCCACAAAATGTGGTTTAAATAAACATTTAGCCGTCACGATATTTAATAACCGTTTAATTCATCTGATGAAATGGTGGAATGACGAGTTAAAAGAAAAATTTATGTTTTGTTATCTACACGGAAGATCAATGTAAATATAATATGAATGACATTTGATAAGGAAGCTACCAATTAATTGCTAAAAAATGTATTTATGTTTTCCCGTTTGATAATCAGCTGACCGACTTAAGTTAATGAGGTTCATGACATTTATTGGTATCCTTTTGGTAATTACATATTTATGGGTGATTAAATTGGATTTTATGCTTTGATAAGTAACATATTTATTGCGAAATTTTGGCAACATAGTTCTTAACAATAGTGTATATTGATCACATAAGTCTATCAATTTAAATATGTACCTACATTCATTATGTATAAAATGATATTATCCATTGCATTAGATGTTTTATTGCAAGAAAGTTATGTGCATAGTGAGCTTGGTAAATTACTAAAAAAACATTTTATGATATACACAAAATGATTTGAGGGGAATCGATTTTAAAACCATGTGACTGCACTGACAACATGCCACTGTATCAATATGGTGATTAGCGTTATTTGTTATCCATCAATGGGAGAGAGGAATAATGTAAATTCCACTAAGACATACGTTTAGGGTTACCCAAATCTCGAGAATTAGCTATGAACATTTTATTGAGTTGGCATATCACGACTATCGCAAGAGGTGATTACGGAACTGTCTGTCATGAAAATTTATTTAAATTCACACAAACAACGTCTGGGCGTGACGTTCCTATCGCCGCTGCTCTTATCACTTGGCAAGCTACCGCAGTCTTGAGACGAGACTGGCCGCTTCTTTGCTCCCTCGACCTAACTCTCTCCTTAACGTTTATTCCTGAACATATCTCGGTTTTTTTAATTACAGTTGTTGTTTTACAGCAATGCTCTTTAGCAACATAATAAATTATATGAAATCTGATGATAGTACAACTTACTATTTCAAATCAGGAAGGCTGCAATGCTCTATGTTTCCACAGATACTGGTTGGAGCTTACTTCAATTGTGATAACACGATGCAGAAATAAATCACTTGTAGACAAATCGATCACACTATCGCGTAAGCAAATTCGATCTGAATTTGTTCGCAACACTAACACTCATACTTGCAATTGCTTATCGAAGCCTAGACTATTTTTAACAAAACAATCACAGGGCAATACACGAAGATTACAACACCCGTAAAGCGCTTTTATAATAATTAACTATTATTCACTAATAAATAAAAATATGGTTTTTATGTACGTAGTAACACTATAAAAATAAATAATATTTAAAACAAAGATAACATATTAATTCCACTATCGCGATTTTTGTGATAGAGCTTCTTTGAACTCTAGTCTTCATATTGGCAGAAAGACGGTTGCCATCTAGCGAGTCTTGTTGTTCAATGACGCGGACGCGCGCCGCGGCGTTCGCAGTCGCGTAGCGGGGGAAGTGGGAACGGGCGGGTGACGGTGCACCGGCTGCCCCGATGTCGCCGCACACACAGCTGAGCGTATCATCTATTACTCACACATGGCCACGATCTGTCTGGTTGCATTCGTGTGCTCATACGCCTGCCCGACGAAACGGCCACGTTAGATTGTGTGCCGTTTTATTGACGGAGAATATTGGATGTGTGTACATATGTGAGAGCACACAATCAAAGGAATCTGCTACTGACTCGTTTGTGTATGCGAACCTATAATTGTAATAGTAAGCGATGACGCGTTTGTCGGCTCGTGAGACGAGCGGTTGGCATTGCTCAATGATTGAGCCGTACTCGAGAGCCGTACGTAACAACATAATAAAAAAATACCAATATTCTCAATTTGAATTACTTTAAAAACAAAAATATCTCAGGGAAAACGCGATTAGGTAACGCGTTATCTTTGTCTTGGGCGTAGGTACCAGTTACTACACTGTAACAAAATAACATCTCTACCAATAGATAGGCTCTTATTGCTGATATTGTGTATCAACTCAACCAGAAAGATAAGAAAACCATCAATGTTTGGTTTTGAGATAGATGAGATTGCTATAGGGGTACTGGGTAGCAAAAAGATACTCTACTTGAGAGTGATCTATTAACAACAAAATTGATAATTATTAGGTAGTAATTGCTAACTCAATAGAATCTCTTACTCAGATAGTACCTAACTTGAAATATGTACCTCAGGTAAGTGTGTGCAAGAAGATTACATTATATTATGTACATGCATACAAACGTGATTCTTTATTTAAAAAATTTAGTTTTTTAAAAAGTGGCTACAATCAAAGTTGTTAAAAGGATACAAACATAATGTAGAGTTTAACACAATGTACTGGCAAATGATGTTTTATTCAGAGATTGTCACGGGTCAAGACCAGTTTTAGCAAAGAATTAGGTATATTGATGGATTCGTATATAAAAACTATTTGCTGCCCTTAATAATACTTATTAGTGGAACAATTTACTAGTGGTAGAGTGGTGTGCAATACCGGTTAAGCTGTTCCTGTCTCCACAGTGGTACTATCTGGCAGTGTCATGTCCTGTCTGGACGGTGACAATCCATCTTTCGGACCTTATTTTATTGAATTTGTAAATTCTATTAATTTCCTATCAAGTGACCGGCATGTGCAAGTATTACCGGCTCCACTACTCACAAAGTAGGACACGATAAAGTTAATAAGGTTACAGTGACAGGATAAGGTAGGTAAGCAAGCACACCAATGTGAATATCTTTATATTTCCCATAATGTATAAGGATCCATATGTGACTAAGTCATATATTCAATTTAAATTTACACATGGTAACATCTAGCTCAAGAGTCAAACTCTTTTGCCGATCATATTCGAGAAAAGAGTTGGACTCTACATTATGTATACCGAGATGTCTATAAGTTATATTTATATGAAAGCTAAGAAATATTTTCTCGGTTTTAAACCTATAATGAAAGGAAGCTAGAAAGACAATTTATAAACAACTAGTTTATAGCCGCGGTTTTATCCACGCTGCACTAGAATCACAAGATTTATCTTCTATTCACATTTGCGTTTCTACATACCTACTTTGATGTAACATTGCTTAATTTTTAAATAATATGAATATTTTTGTATTGGTCCGAATATTCTGTGTTGAATAGACCACCAGCATCCCTGCCAGACAACTCATAAGAGGCGAGTAAAAGTTAACTGGATGAGTAATTACCAACAAGACCACTGGTGGTAGAATGCCGTGCTGCAAGTCGCCCGGGTAGGGATCCACAGCCTTACCTATTCCTGACGTCACAATGACCATGTCATGTTCCTGTCCGGACTAGCACAATTGCTCTAAATAATCGGCCAAAATATCGTGTCTATAGGCCACGGATATCTCTTATCATCAGAAGAGTCGTGTTCTTGTTAGCTATTTATATTTATATACAAAAATGTAAAAAATATCATTGTAACGTATTATCTGTGTACGTACAGATTATTATTATTTTAAAAAGTGAAAAAGTAGAAGAAAATATTTTTAAGCTCACTCTCAGGTTGAGATCTGAAACCCCTAGCGTAGGTACCTAAATTTATTTTGTATTATTACTCTTCGAACAAAATAGTTAAGTTGGTGGAAACAAAGATGGGGTTCGCTTCGGAACTCTACCACCCAGTGAGAAATTGCGGTGCATTGACGTTATAAATCTTTGGCCACCTCTTCCGAGTTTCTCTACCTAGTGTGTAGACTATTGGTCTATAATTCAAAGGCGTTCAGACCGACACGGCTTGTGATCTCGGATATAAACTTTCATGTATAAGGTATTAAGAGTTTTTGCGGGATCAAAAAAATGGTCGCAGTTTTTTTTTATAATTACTGAATTTCCTATAAATATTGAGTAAAATTGGTAAACTTTTACGATGTGGCTTTTCGTATAGTTTTGTTCAGTTAAAGTGTAGAAGTGAAGTATCCATGAAGAAACTTTATGTTTGAAATCAGTTAATAATTTGATGCAATTAATTAAGCTTATATTATAGCCCATGCCAATAACTAAAAAAAATAAACTTGACTCTACATTGTACTTCTAATACACAGGTTAGTGTTTTACGTTTTTGAGCCAAAAAGAGCCGTATTCTAGATTGAGAATTGAGTTAATAATTGAAATGGATAATTTTAATTGAGTTATTACTAGTCTATGGTTTCATTTTTGCATAAAATTAGAAGGCAAAGAAGTAGAGGGATCTCTTGATGTTAAGAACTAAGAACTATATTTGCCTTAAGAAACCAAAGTGTGACATTACCACCTGCGTAGTGCACAAAGTGTGTGCCAACCTCAGGGGTATAATGCCTCTTATGTGAGAAAACTTTTTTACTATCCGTAATCCCAGTACACGACAATGGCGAGCATTGACACTATGGCGAAATAAAAAGATAGGGCTGCGTTATCTATTCGGGTGAGTAGTCGCAACATTTTAGCTCTTAGTAGTAATAGATTTCTTCTTGTGTCTTGTGTAATATAGTCGGATGTTTTTTATTAATAACGCGTTTGAGGTTTTTTTATGATATAGGTAAACAACCAACACCAAAGATGCTAACGGTGCGCAGCCAATATGAGGCTGAGGAGGTGAGTTACTTGCGTTGTTTTATTAACCACTCCACAAGTACACCAAATGGGACAC
>NJDC01008132.1:63586-84985 GCA_002245475.1 Calephelis virginiensis | reverse complement strand
TAGAAAGGAATTAAAAATTTCGCCACGGGACTTGAATCCTCAGTAGCTCAATTGGTTAGAGCATTCGTCGGCTTGAGACGAAAGGTTACAGGTTAAAATCCTGTCTGGGGTGAAATTTTTTCTTTCTTTAAAATTTATAGAAAATTAGTAAACTTTTACGATGTGGCTTTTCGTATAGTTTTGTTCAGTTAAAGTGTAGAAATGAAGTATCCATGAAGACACTTTATGTTTGAAATCAGTTAATAATTTGATGCAATTGCATCAAATTAATTAAGCTTATATTATAGCCCATGCCAATAACTAAAAAAAATAAACTTGACTCTACATTGTACTTCTAATACACAGGTTAGTGTTTTACGTTTTTGAGCCAAAAAAAGCCGTATTCTAGATTGAGAATTGAGTTAATAATCGAAATAGATACTTTTAATTGAGTTATTACTAGTCTATGGTTTCATTTTTGTATAAAATTAGAAGGCAAAGAAGAAGAGGGATCTCTTGATGTTAAGAACTAAGAACTATATTTGCCTTAAGAAACCAAAGTGTGACATTACCACCTGCGTAGTGCACAAAGTGTGTGTCAACCTCAGGGGTATAATGCCTCTTATGTGAGAAAACTTTTTTACTATCCGTAATGCCAGTACACGACAATGGCGAGCATTGACACTATGACGAAATAAAAAAATAGGGCTGCGTTATCTCACCTCCTCAGCCTCATATTGACTCACTCACCCGAATGAGTAGTCGCAACATTTTAGCTCTTAGTACTAGTAGATTTCTTGTTGTGTCTTGTGCAATACAGTAGGATGTTTTTTATTAATAACGCGTTTGAGGTTTTTTTATGATATAGGTAAACAACCAACACCAAAGATGCTAACGGTGCGCAGCCAATATGAGGCTGAGGAGCTGAGTTACTTGCGTTGTTTTATTAACCACTCCACAAGTACACCAAATGGGACACGATAGTGGCGTACACTACAAACAAAGACTAAATTATTATTGTAAGCTTGAAAAAATATTGGCATTCGTTTTTTCCATATAAAACTTTATGTACATTATGCATTTCCTATATAACATAAATTCATGGCGGATTTCTTTTATGATTTTTCTAAACTACTCGTATATTTCTTTTATATATCTAATTCCCCAGATCTAGGGGACTTGTTGTATTCTATGAACCCTAGTTACTTTAGAAATAGGGTTAAAATTTCCCATAAACAGTACGCTTTTATATTTACGATTTTATTTCCGATCGCAGGGATAAGTCCCCATTGTGTCTACATACCGTTGAGAATTTATTAAGTTATTTGTCTAGCGTTCCCCACATTGGTACCAGACTCTTTGAAAAATATAGACTAAGATATGACGAGCTCTGTCATGCTAATATTTGGCGTCAATAACATCGTGATCTTGAGCTAGTCGGTAGAGTTGAAGCACGGTCATGTAATATTATTCTATCTATCATCTATCAGTATTCTATCTTCCTACAAATGACTGAAAACGCGTTTATATCTACGCTTTTCAGGTTCGGTATGCGCTCAGTATACTATTATTCGCGGTTGTCAAATACTGACGTATGGTCGATGTAATAGCGTTTTTTTATTTTGTTTCCAAAAACTAGGCGTGCGAATTGTGTTTGCTATTTTGGTTTAATAAATTCAAGTATTAACTTAATATATCAAATAACAATTATAGACTATATTGAGCTGTTTTTAATCTTCGTTTGACCGTTTCAAAATTAGAAAGAAATAATATTAAACTGATGTAATTATAATAGTAAAGGCGCGTAGCTCTATCTCATGTAAACAGGATCTACTTAACTTTTGTATTGTACTTTGTTTACTATTTTTGTATTTTGTGTATTGTTTACCTTGGTTAAAGAGGCGTCTGTACTGATGTCTAACGATTAACTACATCCTTTTAATTATAACGTTGTGGTTCAAAATATTGTGTGATATAGCCGTATTGATACTACAAGAACAATTCAGTAGAGGAAAATAAAGAATAATGGACATATTTTTATCGTAAGCCCATGTGACGGCAGCGAAATATTCTAGCCATATATTTTGAGTAGTTTAGTAAAGCTGTTGAGGTTTTGTAGCGTTAGAACCTGTACCGTCTTATAATAAACGTGGAGTAAAGTACACCTAGTTCAAACAGGTACTATAGGCTTTATTACAATGTGATACAGACTATAATATTAACGTAATTTTACTCCTACATTAGTCCGTGTTTATTAATTAGACGTGTAGAGTTAGGAGACTTGGTCCATATGACATTTGATTTTTTTTACTATGCGAGCCATATTGACTGGTCTTGGCAACAATTTTAATTAAATGTTTTTGATAGGATAGATCTTATAGCAATGTTATTTCAATTCGCAGATCTTATGGCGTCGGGAATATAAAAGGCGGGGTACTAATTTGAGTTCCTGCGTAACACTGTGGCATATTAATACCTTTGTGGTTGTATCCTACATTAAGGGGGTTGCTGAATGTAAACGTGTACTTTGCCTAACAACTATATTTTTTACACAGTGAACAAGCATACGGGTGTTTTGACGATAAGAGACAAATTTTGGCCTTTAGACACCATAGTTGTTATAAGTGCATTCCCGTTCTATGTCCGGGATGTAAGACCAAGGGTGCAAGTACCGGCTACCCTACCCTCCAGACCGGACATGGCAGAGTCATTACGGTAGCAGGAAAAGGAAAGGTGGTAGATCCCTACCAGTTGTTGTACAGCATTCTTCCACCAGTCAGTGAAATGTCAGTTGTGACCGAATTACAAAAAAAAAATAAACACTCACTGAAACCACATTTTACTAAACACTGTTTTAAATTTGATTTGCAACCAATGACATGTTGTCACGTCATACACTTGTTATAATATGTTATTGGTTGGTGTCAATTTTAGACATTTAAATTATTGAAGAGAAAACTTCTTTAGCGAAGTTCTGCACTTTTTGTGATGGGTTAAAAATGTTAAACTGACATGATAGAAAATTTGTTAGACGGCGGGAAGTAAAACTACTGTATGTTGTCGCCGCATTTCTTATTCTCGAACATATAAGTTTTCTTATTCTCGAACAAAATCAGTAAAATGAATATTATATATTTAACAACATAAATGATAGTACTTTTACATTAATAATTACAGCAATTCGTTCAAAATTATTCCTTAATCATTCCAAAATATCAAAAATGGACAAAGTTTATATTCAAGTTTTCTTTTCTGCTGGCACTACTGGAGCGCAAACCGTTGATTTTAAAGTTACACGATGAGTTTTCAACTTACGCCCGCGATTTACCGACTTATATTCTGTTTTCCAAATAGGAACACGGTAATGGTGAGCACTGAATGTATAGCTATACTTTTGTATAACTATCGATGTAGTTATCAATGTTTTGGCATATTCTGTCTTCCAAATAGGAACACGGTAATGGTGAGCACTGAATGTATAGCTATACAGAAATCGATGTAGTACTAATGTTTTGGCATAAGATGTAGTGTAGCTTGTGAATTTATACGAAGTCCGTACTTGACCTTGATACTTGATATTCAATAAGTCGAGCCGACATAGCGACAATGCTGGCCACTGTAGTGTTCCGGTCTGGAGGATTAGTATGTCATTGTGAACGCGAGCATGCGCTTAATATTTTGCGTTACTACTATGCTTCAGTAAACACCTTTGACCTGTAATAAACTACCAACATTTTAACGCGAAAGTTTGTACGTATATTATTTTCTTGCTGAAGCGATTTTAATTTAAAAAAAAAGTATTTTTACGCCCATATCCCCGAAGAGGTAGGCAGAGGCCGACCAGGGCACCCACGACTAGCCGAAGACACTAAGTCCCACAATGTGATAGGTGGCAAGTCTACCGCCAACCGGGCACGTATCCAATCCCGGGCAACGTTATTTTTATTAGAAAATTAGAAATAAACATTTTTCTAATTTTTTTTTGCCCAACCCGGGGTCGAACCGGGACTTCAAGAAGTCAAGTCAGATGCCGCTGGACCACAGAGGTGATTGGATCTAATCTAACCCCAAATTAAGCTAATTATATGCTCGTGGTACTCAAACACACTAATACAGAAATACAAAAAAATAGATTTAAATAAGTTTGTTTTAAATAGTAAAAAATACTAGATCTAGGGCAAACCTTTCACATTGTCTACTATAATACCAATATTTCACAGGGTTGGCGCGAAAGACCTAAAATCTTCAACACACGGGTGAGGCCAAGGGCAAAAGCTAGAGTTGTATCTGGACATTAAACACATAGGTATTATGTAATTTTATGATTCTTGTCTACATAGTAAGGAGCCCCCGATGCTAAAGATGCAAAGACAATAATTACAGTCACTCGATAATAGGAGAGCTCATCAAATGTTAAAAGTATCTACGTTCCTATAGTGTATGACAATTTGCCGTAGTGGACAATAAACATAGATGATATGGTTTTAGAAAGTTTCTGACTTTTCCTTCAAATCATAAAAAAAACAATAAACATTAAACATGTACTTATTGGCGTGTAATAAGCCCTACGTACTTTAATTTGACATGCTCGAATATATTTTCAAGCAAAAAAAATAGCCTACTTTACACGCACGCCTCTAAACCTGATTTCATGCATAATGAAGGAGTTTAACCATACGGGAGATATACTATACCATGTTTAAACGTGGTACAATGTAATACTGCTCGTGGCTGACGCGCTTGAGATACTGTAAAAATCCTCTCTTGGGCTCCCCGACCATTATTTCTAACCGCAACACTGATTTTACTTACAATCTGATCTAAATTAGTCAAATAGGCAATTAGAGAGAAAAATGTGATATTTAATGATTTTATTATGCTTTTTTAATTTTCAGCATGAACGTAAGCATCAGTTGTTAGTCAAGTTTAAATTTGCATTTACTTACAAGGCTTAACAAAATCGTGCTTAAATGATACAAAATTCAAAATAAAATTATAAGTCGTCATAGATAGTTATGTCAGGGTCTTGAGTAAAGGGGTTCCCTCTCTTCTCAGTCTTATTTATTGAGATGCGGTAGGAACAGTGAAATACTCGACACACTAATTCCTTCATGAACTTTACTTGTACACTTTAACTGAACAAAGTTGTACAAAGAGTCATTAAAAGTTATGGTCTTCACGGAATATATATAAATAAAAATTCAATAATCACAAAAAATCAATCATCTTTTCTACAGCTGGCGCTAATAAACCTATCTTTTATTTCTTTTCTGGGACAGAACACGACACAGACGTTAAATACACGATACATTAATTTCTTTATGAATATTTCACTTAAGTAATTCAACTGAACAAAATGCCACCTAAATTGACAAATGGATGTAGTTAAGCAGAAAGGACCCAACCCACATGAACACCAAAATTGAGTGAAACGTAATAAAGAGGTCGTAAAGCTTAAAATACTTTCGTTCAGTAAAATCCTACAGATAAACAAAGCTATGATATTTGTATAATTATTAGATACTAACCACATATATGACTAGTACATATTATTATAAATATATAAACTTCAAAATTAATATCTCAAAACTAGTAAAATGTGGATTGGATCCTTTCTGTTTAACTACGTCCAAATATTACTCATGATAAATAAGAAATTCAATAGTTATGAAAAACTGCCACCTTCTTTCATGGTAGTGCCAAAAAAAAGCAAAAAAAAACTTATCAAAGGACTTTCGAGCGAAGACCCATGCATGTGCTAGGTAAACACTACCTCTACATAGCTTTTTGTTAACGTCAACTGTTTCGCCTCTTACTTTACTCAAAGTGTTTTTGTTTTAATATGACAGGTCAAAGAGAGCCACTTAAATCTTTAAATGGCTCTCCTGTTATTTGTAATGCTTTACATACTGTCCATGCTGACATCCATACTCAGAGGCGACAATTGTCTTTTAATTAGGCATTAAGTCAACATTTTCTATACAAAATGGTGACTTAAAGACAGATTAAATGTTAATTGACGTCTCTGAGTGCAGCCGCTAAATCTAGGTTTAAACATGATTCATTATTTTCTTGTAGTTATTATAACCTAATACACGCGCTACGGGTTTCGTAGCGCCACGGGCAGAAGCGTAGCATGACAGGTAATGAATCGGTAGCGCTTTTTCATTTGCGTTCGGTCACGACACGATCTTGGGGCCATAAAAAAGTAATATAATATACGAAAGAAATAAACAACATTAACAAACTTGTTCCCGGCGCAACAAAACAACAGCAACCACAAGAAAACACAACATTGCGGATTTTAAGATTACCCACCACAATAAGATTTCGTGGCGGTACAGAGGAGTGAGTAGCTCAGCATGTTTAAAGAGGGGCACATTTTGGGTGTAATACTAAAGTAGCTTACATATTACATATTACATAGGCTACAGGGTAGCAACGTTGATCTAATAACTGGATTATGGATAATCTGCACAGTGCAGTCACCAAATGGTTACGGGGTTTTTACACGCTATCTTTAGACAGTACCAGAAGAACTTACGGGGTCCGTAGCAGTGGCGGCGGCAGCGTAGCGGCGTCGAATGTGCGGGTGGGCAAACACGCCCGCAGCGCACAACAACACAGCGCCGCCCACGCATGCGCCCGCCCACCACCATCCTGCAATATTTTTAATATGTGATGATTTTTGAAGTAACATAGTTTTTAAAAATGACAAAAAAGTATTTGCCAGTAAAACTATACTAATATTTAAAACAGTGCTGTAAGTTAGTATAAGTGTTGGTACATCTATACATATTACATACAATAAATCGTAGGAGAGCTATATATTACAGCGAAAATTAAATAATTTGTTTAATAAATCTACCTTTGCTTGTATTATCTGACCGTAAAGCAGTGTCTTTATAACATCATGGGAAAAGAGATCAAATTTGAAATGGGTTTCTAGAACATTTTATAAGAATTCGAAAGTAATAACAAAAATATCTTTTAATTTCATGTATGCATTGATTTAATTAATCTTCATGAACATATAATACACTAACAAATTACACAGATTTGACCGCTTCGTTAGTCGAGGGGTTAGCGTACACCGACTAAGCGCGAGGCTATGGTTCGATTTCCGACGGGGGCAGACATTGAAAAATGTTTAGATGTCTGCATTTCTTTTTTTGATAAAATTTATTCTGGTATTTTATTAGTATATCAATATTCGTCGACTATCCCCTAGGCAGAAGCATGTAATTAGCTTACTTTGGGGTTAGATTTAATTTATATAATTTGTTCTAGGATATGTAGCGTTATGTATGTATTTAGATTACTAACAATATAATGGTATGCTTAACTCCCTAAGATTTTCTTACATATAAAAATAAATCCCCATTTTCCCAGGTCATCGTATCATTTAACGGATACACCAATATTATTGCGTAAGTTATTGTCGGAAGTTTCGTATGAAAAAGAATGTATTCATAGTTAGGATAGGGCAACGTCTGTCGGCACAGTCAGTTTTAAATAAGCCTGTACGGAAACAGTGACAGTGTTGTAGAAACATTGTTATAATGCGGGCATTCGTGCACAAGAGTTCATTAACTTGGAATATAATCATTGAGTTTATGCTAATGATATTAAACACAAAAAAAAACAACAAATATATAAGAACTACCCAGCGCATCAAACAGAAATAAAGTGCCAACTTTAACCGTCTTGCTAAAAAAAAAAATGTGTTGGTCAGGGTTCTCTTGCAGAATAAACCATCTGCCTTCCTGCCAGGCAGCTCGTACAAGGCGAGCATAGGCTTACCGTCACTAGCATCGTGACATCCTACTAAGTGCTAGAGTTTCGCAGCAACTCGCCGGGATTGATTCCACTGTCTTGCCCATTCCTGCCGCCATAACGTCAGTGCTTGACATTGACGTGTTCCTGTTCGGAGAGTAAGGTAAACTTACTTTTACACGAGGCCTAACATCCCGGCCTCAGGTTGACAACGCACCATTACCACCTTTGGTGTCTCTAGGCGGCGTGAATTTGCTACCGTCAGGAAATCCGTCTGCTTGTTTGCCTTCCAATATTATATTTAAAAAATTAAACACTCGTTTTACACATGTTTTACTAAGCACTCTCTAAAATTGGATTATCAAACAATAACATGCTGCCACGTTATCGTAATCAATATGTAACGTGTTCTTAAATTGATGTCAATTTCAAACAGGGTTTGTTTTTAAACAGATGAAGATACACATCTTTTTGTGGTAGGGCTGAAAATTTTTATAAATCCTTGACGATTGTCTCCACAAAAAAGGCGTGAGAGGTGTATGGAATTCCTCTCGGAACGAAATTTAAACTGAAAAAGGAAGTATCTAGAAGGAGTTTTGGCACCATCTAGAGATTTGGTCGAAGTTTTTTCATAATTATTGAATTTCGTATTTATATTGAGTGAAAATAGTCAATTTTGTACAATTTTGTTCAGTGAAAGTGCACAAAGGAAATGATGCAATTTTCTACTTGACTACAAAATGACGGCAAAATGCTAACGCGAATGCCAGAACCTAAAGCAAGAAAGAGTCAAAAAAATTGTTGCTACCCTATTTTCAAACTCCCCTATCCCACTCAATGCGTGTACTGCACGATTGGAAACTTTGTGACATAAATATTAAAGAAACCAATTAATAATTTTGAAATACATATTCAACAACAATCCACATCACAGTTAGTCAGATTTCATTTTACAATGAGGTGTATGGTGGCAGCCATTTTGAATTGCAATAGGCGTCTTGTCTTCAACACTCGTAAGATTAACGAATTGATTGACGTAAGATTTATTAGTCCATCGCAAACGAAACTCGCGTTTGGTTTCGAGATAGACACAAAAAAATAGTAAAGGAAAACAGAGTAGCTTTTCGGGTTAAAAGTCAACATTATGACAGTCAGTAATAAAAAAATAACTTATTTTCTTCTACGTTGAAAACTAATTTTAATTAATGTGGCCAAGTGGCGTGATTTCTTTCAATTAAAGAAGCTTTTCAATTGTGAAAAACAATTTCGAAAATAGTTTCAGCAATTTAAGCTTACGTAAATTAATTAAGTTAATAATTAATTAGTTAAGTTTTCTCTATGGTCAAAAATGAAATAAATATTGTTTAGTTCACAAATTACATATTGTGATTGAAACGATAAATATGATGAATCTTTTTTATTTACCTTGCAATATATGTATGTAACTTT
This sequence comes from Calephelis virginiensis, assembly GCA_002245475.1. Classification (NCBI taxonomy): domain Eukaryota; kingdom Metazoa; phylum Arthropoda; class Insecta; order Lepidoptera; family Riodinidae; genus Calephelis; species Calephelis virginiensis. The sequence continues at coordinate 75,781 of NJDC01008132.1, read as the reverse complement.
TCCCAATGCTAGTCCGGGCTCCTTTACAGAATAGATCATCTGTCTTTCTGCCAGGTAGCTCGTAAAACGCGAGCATAGCCTTACCGTCACTAACACCATGAATTGGTACCACCGCCATATCTATTCTTGCCGCCATAACGTCCAATACGTTGCTTACCTGCGACTTCGGCAGCGTAGGATAGATTTTTTTTTAATTTCAATTTCATTTGGGGTCTATTTTCGGAAAAAAAGTAGCTTCTGCCTAAACTTAGGGTTTTAACTATATGCGTACTAAATTTATTTATAATCGATAAAGCAGTTTAAACACACAGATAGATAGACAAACAGACATAGAGAGACAGACAAATACGCTAGCAGACAGACAAATAAGCAAACAAACATACAGACAGATAAACAGACACATAGACAGACAGGCTTTTTATAATATTATGGACGAGATGCCATTGAACATACTCACACAAGAGGTATAATAATTAGCCCAGATTCCAAAGACAATGCTCGATCGATGTCTATAGGCGACCTTTATAACTTAGTATCAGAAAATCCTTGTTTGCTTTGCATATAATAAAAAACTGATCAATTCTTCATGTAAAATGGGAATCAAGGAAACACTACACGTGTCTATGCCATTCAACTTTAGATATCTATTTTGCATTTGGAAGTAGATAACAAAGAATCATAACCTTGAACTTATATTTTAGTTTAAGTTTTGTATTTCTTAGTTTGTGAACTGAAGCTTATATTCATATCTGTTCATAGCTGACTCCAAAGAAGGAGAAGTTTCTCAATTTATCCGTATTTTTTTAACGTTTGTTACGTCATTACTCGGCCATAATAAACACATTTTGATGTTTTTTTTAGAAAGGTAGGTAATGATTCCGAGGTAATCCCATTTTAATTTTATAACTTAAGCAGTGGTTTTCATTAATGAAATCTTTAACGTAAACAAAAGTATCTTCACGCCCATATCCCCGAAGAGGTAGGCAGAGGTACAACCAAGGCACCCACGACTAGCCGAAGACACTAAGTCCCACAATGTGATAGGTGGCAAGCCTATCGCCAACCGGGCACATTTCCAATCCCGACCAACATTTTTTTTAATTAGAAAATTGGAAAAATCCAATTTACTTTTTGTTGGCCGACCCGGGATTCGAACCCGGGACCTCGTGCAGTCAAGTCCAACACCCGGACCGCTAGACCACAGAGGCGATCAACGTGAAATCTTTAACGTAAACAAAAATTATGCAATTTATTTTATTTAACTCAAATTTGATAAAATGTACGCGGGACCATCTCGGAAGCATTCGCTGTCTTTCGAAAAAATAATGAAATCGTGATGTGGTACGTAGTTTTGATTGAATGGGTAGTTTTATCGACTGTATCCTGCATATAAGAGCCGAGAGAAAATTACTGAACCTTTACTTGACCCCTGCTAATACACACAGACACTGTAGCTTTCCTCGCTTTGGTCCCCGACTTCCTTAGTCTTACAAGTTCTAGCAAACTTTGATAAACCCGTGAGAGAGTATCTCATCAAGCAACTCTTAAAAGGTGGGTATCGCTTTGCTAGCTATTAGCACGGTGACCAAAATTAGTTGTTAGTTTTGCAACGTCTCGCCTGGTTAGATATCACTGACTTAATACCGTTTATTGTTTACTTATGTTGTGTTCCAGTTTTAAGGTTAGATAGATATAAACTTTGCGTAAGTTATAGTCCCAGGCTGGCCACGCACACCAGAGAAAATGCTATCTTTTTACTATCAGTTACTCTGGTTGTTGGTTTGTAATAAAAAATACATCTTCCTTCAGCGTTGTTCAAAGTTTATATGCTCAATATGTATGATAAAAAATGTGTTTTATTTCAAACAAAACAATTTTGTGTATCATAAAGAAAATTACTAAAATCATTTTCAAAAATAACGTAACAAAAGGCACAAAGGCTAAATTTGAAAATATTGCAGACCGTGGATCTCTCTCGAGTTTTTATAAATTCTAACTGTATTACCAACGCGATGTTATAAATTGCTAAGAGGATATTCTAAAAAATAAGTTACAAAGAGGAAATATAAGATATTATTTTGCATTTTTGTATTTTACATTTATAAACTTTGCATAAAGCCATAAACAAATAAACTACCACGCTAAAAAGAGTCATTAACCTTTTAATTATAATATGTATATAACAAAATAAAGAATTACAAAAAATGAAAACAACTAAGTAAATTTTGTGTAGGTTTTTAAACATTGTTTGAACAGATTTCCTAGAATAAGTTTTAAATTCGACTGTATATTTCTTATGCGTAAACTCAGAACTGTTTATTGGATAAGCCCGTTTTATTATTTTGGGTTCGGTACTAGGTGGTCGAGTTTCACAGCAACTCGCCCGGATTGGTACCACCGCCTTACCTATTCCAGCCACCATTACGTCCAGTGTTTGCTGTTGACATGTTCTGGTTCGGAGGGTAAAGTAGCTGTTAAACTTACTTTTGCTCGAGGCCTAACATCCCGGCCTCAGGTTGGCAACGCACCATTATCACCTTTGGTGTCTCTAGGCGGCGTGAATTTCTTATCATCAGGAAATCCGTCTGCTTGTTATCATAAAAAAAGTAGATGTTTTCCGATGGGCAACATTATATTTAACTAGTTGAGCTGACAGACTTTGCTCCATCCGTTTTCGAGCGATGCGATAATCAAAAGAAAAAGATCCATTTTCATTTCTATTTTTGTTTTTTTTATTCATATGTCAATTGTTATTTTATTCTGCAAATAACAAATGAATGTCATAGTTCTTTTTCAAGGTCATGATTATGAGTCGAACCTAGGTATATAAGTGTGATTAAGATCCGTCAAACGGTATAGGTCTAACTTATTTTTGTAAATATTTTTGTTTACTAAAATGCTAAAACATCGAAACTGTTTAACTGCTTACGAAGTACATATTTAACTCTTTCGATTTCATTAGAAATAACAAAATATGGCAAGCGCGGTAAAACTGCAAAAAACCGAATTCAATTTCATTACTACGTCGTTTTAAGAAAAGAAGAAATTAATTATTAAATATAACAAAAGTCGCCTATCGCCTCTGTGGTCTAGCGGTTCGGGTGTTGGACTTGACTGCATGAGGTCCCGGGTTTCAATCCCGGGTCGGCCAACATAAAGAAAATTGGATTTTTCCAATTTTCTGATAAAAAAATGTTGGTCGGGATTGGAAATGTGCCCGGTTGGCGATAGGCTTGCCACCTATCACATTGTGGGACTAAGTATCTTCGGCTAGTCGCGGGTGCCTTGGTTGTACCTCTGCCTACCTCTTCGGGGATATGGGCGTGAAGATACTTTATAACAAAAGTACTTGTTGATCTTAATCAAACTTATAAACTAAACCAATTCTGAATCATAATTTTTCGAAAAAATAAGTTAATAACAATAATAATAATAATTTCTTGTTGATATCACTGTCCCATGTGACGTTAGCCTCGTGAAAGCTGAGAAGGAAAAAATGACAAAATACATTGACTTGGCTCACGAGGTAACCGACATGTGGGATATTGATTCAACAACAATTGTCCCGATAGTCGTGTCAGTAAACAGTCTTATAGCGAAGAGTCTCGACCAACACCTTAACAGACTCGCTCTGCAACCCTGGGTTAAGGGCCGGATTCAGAAGGCAGCAGTTTTGGGAACGGCACGCATTGTGCGGAGGCCTCACTCTGTCGCCCTGACCACCGACGGTTTAGTTTTAAGACCACCGTTTTTAGTAACCTGTTTTTTATGTTTATATTTTTATTATTTTTTTATGTTAAATATATAAACATAAACGTATATAATAATAATAATAATAATATCGTCCTGGAGAGTCCATTAGACATATTATTTCCGGTTGTTCTCATCTTGCCAACGGCGAGTACTTGCACAGGCATAACCAAGTAGCCAAGATAATCCACCAGCAGCTTGCTCTTCGATATGGACTTGTCGGTTTTGAAGTACCTTACTATAAGTATACACCGGAGCCAGTTCTTGAGAATAGCTATGCAAAGCTCTACTGGGACCGATCTATCATCACGGACAGGACTATTGTCGCCAATAAGCCTGACATCGTGCTGGTAGATCGGTTGGAGCGCCGGGCTTTTCTTGTTGATATCACAGTTCCATGTGACATTAACCTCGTGAAAGCTGAGAAGGAAAAATTTACAAAATACATAGACAGCGCACGAGGTTACTGACATGTGGGATGTTGACTCAACAATAATTGTCGAGATAGTCGTGTCAGTAAATGGTCTAATAGCGAAGAGTCTCGACCAATATCTTAAGAGACTCGCTCTACAACCCTGGGTTAAGGGCCGAATTCAGGGGGCAGCAATTTTGGGGACAGCACGCATTGTGCGGAGATTCCTCACTCTGTCGCCCTGACCACTGACGGTTTAGTTGTAAGACCACCGTTTTTGGTAACCTGTTTTTTATGTTTATATTTTTAATATTTTTTTTATATTAAATGTATAGACGTAGAAAATAAGAGGCATTGAAAATAAATGATAATAATAATATTAATAATAATAATAAGACAAATAAGTTTTTAATTACATCTATTCACGTTTCTGTTAAATTTCAGACGTGTAAATGTAATGCAAAGTTAATGCAGTTCGGCTAATGCAAATAAGGAAAAGGTAACAGACTGCTAAAGCTGGAACCACAGAATGGGTTCATCTAAAATGTGGCACACATATACCTAGATACAATGGCATTAATATAAGGCATTCGCTAAGAAATGATTTTTGGGAATTCAACCTCCAAAAGCATGAAATTTTGTACAAAAGTCTGTCGTTTTCGATTCTACAAACTTATTATTTTAAATTTTAAGATAAAGCAATGCAGTCGCGAGTAAAGTAGGTACCTACTAATCTAGTATCGTAAAGAATACAAATGGAAAATTTGATCTTACCGGGCTCAGATACGACTTTCTCGCAACAAATATTACGAGTATCACAATACAAAATAGGTGAAATACCTATTTTCTATTTAACAAAATGTTTTGACTTCAACTTGACAAACGTTTGTTGATACGATACGTCGAAACGGGATGCGCATGCGCAGGATGTCTAATAAGATTTCTATACAATTCAGCGGTCGAAGGTTGTGGCCAGTTCCTGGGCCAAAACAAACGGCATGTGGACGCGCGTACTCGACAAAAATTCGACATCGTTCGCCCAAGAATGCACAGTGCGGTTATTTTTAGAAGTTCGAGGGGCGCGGGGGCGGCGCCGACGTCTGGTGTCGGTCTACTGGGGCCTGCTAACGATAACCGAAATAACCATTCCAGCTGGCGTTACCTGGCCACGTGTTGTTCTGATGATGTTCACTGCTTACCTGTGAGGTTTTCAAAGTATTGGCATGTAAGCTTATTTCTTGGTTATCAGAAATACACGAAACTGAAGTCAGCCTAAGGTTAGAATGTTAAGTCTTTTATTAGACTACAAAAGTTAGAGTTAGAAAGATAGACAAGGCGCCAATATGCTATCGGGTCACTTGACGGTACGTGATCACCTCCGCCCGCGGACATCCGCAACACCGAGAGTATCACAGATGAGTTGCCGACCTTTAAGGAATGAATCCGCTCTTTTCTTGAATGTTATTAAGTCGTATCCGTTTGAAAATACCTCTGTTTGCAAAATTGACTTACTACCACCTAAATCGGAATATGGTGCTAGTGATATTAATGTTCAAGGCAGCGGGGAGGCGAAAACTCTACCACCTACAATGATTCGTTTATCTAGTTAATGGATATGTTTAAATACAAGGTCAGGCTTCTGGATGTTATTTTACAACATGTAAATACACATTACTCAGCAAAATTTAAATATCGTGCATAAATAGGGTTCCGTATTTGAAAGGTGAAAACGGAATCTTTCTAAATTCTACATGTCCGTCCGAACGTCACTTCCATTTTAATAGCAAACTATTAGGACTATCTCGTTAGGACATATTAGGTTTTTAAGACAATTTTCCTCTTTGTTTGGTAGCTTGATCATTGGTTTGAAGGGGTCATCACCAACTAGTCAACTAGTGGTAGAGCGTTGTGGTGTGTTGCCGGGGTACTTATTACTGCCGCTATAATGACAATGTTACGTTCTGATTCGGAGGGTAGGGTAGACTTGCACCATAGGCCTATCATCCCGCCAAAAAAGGTTTTCTTTTACCATCAGCAGAGCAGAGTTCGCTGTTTTATCACGTAAAATAAATAAATAAATGAAATACTGTATAATTTTTTGTAACAAAATAAAAAGAAGGTCGCTCCCTTACACATGCAGAAAAAGAAACTTAACCTTTTTTTTCATCAATTTTATATATAATTTATTTTAAATAAATTTATGTATGGGTATAGGCCTTGAAAAATGACACTGAGGGTTCTTAATATTTTTTTTTCAAAATAAAAAATAGACACTTCCAAAGTCGTAAAATTTGTCCTCTAAGCTTTAAAGAGAGTAAAAATCTAAACAAAAATACGTGTTGACATAAACGAAAACTTTCGACGAAAATTGGTTTGAAGACGTAGTCAGAAATTTTTGATATGTACCTAACACTTTTTCGTAAATTGCAAAAATAAAATATATTTATGATTTATGCAAATACTATGAAAAAGAAAGTTATTTTTTGATAGTGAAGTATTAAAAAAATCTAGTCAGTATTAATGTTACTCTCAATATATTCTGTACTACTAAGCCCTTTTAAGGCCGAGTCCGACTTGGACTTAGCCACTTTATATGTACAATATCTTGATGTCCGAGCTTTGCTCGGTATTTTTTTTAAATGATTCCTAGCTAGATCGATTTATCGCCCCCGACCCCCCTACATACTAAATTTCATGAAAATCGTTGGAGCCGATTCCGAGATTCCAATTGTATATTTATATATATTCAAGAATTGCTTATTTAAAGGTATAAGATAACTAGCTATAGTGAACTTTGTTCAGTTTCTATCAAAAATTAAAATGTTGTTTTTCCTAGTTTCCTCGCAGTCAAAAGGGAAATAAAGTATCCCATGTCCCTTTGCTAGTTCCAATCTCCCTCCCTATCAATTTTCAGCTAAATCTATAAATAGGATAACTAAAACGACTTTCTTTTATATATATAGCCCACCCCTGCTTCACTTGTCCTTTAAAGCATGAATAATAATAGAAAATATTTCCATTCTTGCTCTTATTTTCTTGTTTGAGCATTTTTTGTTAAAATTAAGTTAAATACTTTTAAATATTAATAACACTGAAATTAAAAATGTTCGATAACCCCCTAACAAAACCTAAATGTAATGTAGATAAGAACTAATATAATCACGTAGCTTTCGAACGAAAAAATCGGTGTCGAAATCGATTCATCCATTACAAAGTTATGATGCCGAAGACGGACACACTAAGACACGTCAAACTTACAACACCCCTCTTTTTCAATCGCGATTTAAGAATCTAGTGACGCGTGTACATCAGACAAGAATTTCATATTAATGGACTATTTTCCTAACTTCCTTTTTGCTATGTGCCTAATTGTGAAGCTTTGGTTCCACCTCTACCTACATTAAATACGAGCGTGAAGATACTTGTTAAAATATTAATCATAATAATGTATTTCACCAAGTGTTGACGATGGAAATCATAATAAACCATAAATACACGTATTATATTTTTGTACAACAGTGTGTGGTTTTAAGTGGAGCGGACAACAATGGCGGTTTATGTCTGGTGTCTATCAAGTGTTTACGTTACAGATAACGTCAAACACATTTCTCTTTATCTTATCATTTGCGACTTGTTTATAAATTTTATGAGAAGTGTTTTGGTATAGCGAACTTCCTTTTGGGCGGGTATCACACTGTACCGCACGAGACGCTCCGGTTTACGGCGGTCAACATCACAGAACACACAGACTTTGTACTGAAATTTTTTGATTTAAATTTATAAACCGCATACACCACATCTCCGTGTCCCGCATCCGTATTAAAACCTGCATCCCGCACGTCGCAGCGGTGTGCGGCGCAGTGTGATATCCGCTTTACGAAAAATTTCGGTAATAGTTTGGTAGCTTTCGCTATAAGTGCTATTTTGTTATCCATACTTATTTAATATGTATTATATACCACGAGTATAACATGTAATATTATAAATGCGAAAATCTGTTGCTCTTTCACGGCTAAATTGCGGAAAAGATTTTAAATAAATTTCATATGTATATAGCTAATATTTCAAACTTCAAACATGGGCAAGTTTTTTTTCAAAAATCATGTCCAAACAACTTTAATAACCTGTTTGTATGAAAATTAACTATTTTACGCAAAGTAGTGGGCTTTTTTTGTCTTATTATTTATTGTCAGAAGGTTCATAATTTAAAAAAAATATATTAATAATAATTAGAAAATTTAAGAATACAAATTCATAGTTAAGACAGACAGAACAACGCCCGTCGGGTTAGCTAGTCTAATCAGAGTATGTAGTTATAGAAATTCTGATAATAAATTCACAATATTATTTATGTTTTTTTTTTACACCCATGATGGTAGTCTTGTATGAATTAGTTAGCTGGTACAGCTGTTATTTTAAAAAAATTCTAGCAACAATTTTTTTTAAAGTAGATGAGATATTCATTGAAATCGAAGTCACTTTTTTGCAGTTTTACTTACCTACCATAAAAAACCAACCAGTTTTATTTACCAACCATTTTTTACTCCAACATGATTATTGGAATGTTTAATGTATAAAAATATTCTAGTATTACTAAAACTCTTCAGTAGGATCAGATCTTTAATTAGAACATCTTCACGCCCATATCACCGAAAGGGTAGGCAGAGGCACAACCAGGGCACCCACGACTAGCCGAAGACACTAATGCCCGATTTCACCAAGAGCCCCTATACTTTAGGAGACCTTTTAACGTTACTTACGGGACTGTTTCAATATAAAACCATCCCCTAAAACACGTTAAAAGGTCCCCTAAAAATAGGAGCTCTTGGTGAAATCGAGCATAAGTCCCACAATGTGATCGGTGGCTAGCCTATCGCCAACCGGGCACATATCCAATCCCGAGCAACATTTTTTTATTATAAAATTGGAATTTAATTAGAGAAAAAAATATTATAATTATTATTAGAATAATCATATTGGAAAAATTTATATAAAAAAATCTTTTAGTATTATTAAAACTCTTAAGTAAGATCAGATCTTTAATTATTATATTAAATTATTAAAACATATTACAATTATTGTTTGATGTCCCATAGACAAGGCAAGCATAGACAAGTTATAGAACTATTGTCGTGCAACTGTATTAAAGGAGTCAAACAGCCATTCAGCAAGCCAGCTAGCCGGCGCAGTTTATTTATTTATTATTATTATTAACTCTTTATTGTAGACAACTGACATTAGATACAAAAAAAAATACTTAAAAGTAAGAAAAACAAAGTACAAAAGGCGAGCTTATTTCTAATAAAAGAAATTTCTTCCAGCCAACCCGTAAAAGGAAAGTACCAAATGAAATAAGTAGACTTGGTGTACAGATAAATAAACTACTAAATATATACTATTGAATGAATTAAAACACATAAAATAAAAAAAATAACAAAATAGATAAACAAAATTAAACTAAACATATACCTAAAGTAAAATTATATGAACGAATTGAGAGTCTAAGCTATGGCAAAGAAATGCTCTTTTAGATGTTTCTTGAAAGAATCAAGAGTTTCACAGCCACGAATTACATAAGGTAAGGAGTTCCACAACCTTACAGCATGGACTGTGAATGAATGGGAATATGCCGCAGAATGACTAGAAGGGTATCGCAACAGAGTACGTACATTTGAACGACAAGGCGAATCAGGAGAATGTAAGAATTTAAATGAGTTACGAAGGTAATTAGGAGAAAACTGATTAAAAAGAATTTTGAAAAGCAAGCAAAGAATGTGAAATTGTCTACGTTGTCTAATCGGAAGCCATTGAAGCTTAGACCTATAACTGGAAATATGGTCAAATTTTTTTAATCCGAAAATAAACCGAATACATAGATTTTGAAGTTTCTCAAGTTTATTAACAACCTCCTCAGTGGCATCAAGGTAACAACAGTCGGCGTAATCAATAATGGGGAGGATAAGGGTAAATAAATTTTAGTTTGAAGGGGCAAACAATTTTGAAGAGGTTTGAGAGAGTGAACAGCAAAGTGAACTTTTTGGCTTAATTTATTAACGTGTGAATTCCAAGAGAGATCAGATCATAAAATTACACCTAGATTATTAGCATATGAGCTAAATGGTATAGGCTTGTTATTATATTTTAGAGTAGGTACCGCAGCACTATTAATTACATTTAACATATAGCGACTACCAACTAAAAGAGCTTGCGACTTGCTTGGGTTTACTGAGAGGCCAAATGAATCAGCCCAGTCATGAATACGTTATTTATTACTTTTTGTAATCGCTAGATTCTTTATGTTTTATTTTTCAAGTTAAGAATGTGCATTTACTTTCTGTTTTGACATTAGGAAAAATAATATAGAAGTACGACTCTGATTCACAGCAAAAGTTTCAGAGTACAAAATAAGCTACCAGTGAATAGTGTAAATTATGGCAACAGATTAACTGAGTTTTCAATAAAGCTAGCGCTGTACCATCCCTTCAAATGATACAGGGTGTGCAGAGGGGTTGAGTGGGGTGGGACGCCGCGACGTCTGTCTAGACGAAGTGTAATTGGTAAGGTGAGCGTAGGCAGCGGCCGGCCAAGTCTCATTCGCGTAACATTCTAATTATTGGAATAACAGGTAAATTGCTCTTTAGCCGGCTGTAAATATCCCGGTTAAGCATCGTGTCATTCAATGACACAAGCGTATTTGCATATTACCGCTGCCACAGCAATTTACCACATGCTCGTAATTTGTTAATGTTCGTAAATAGGAGGAAGTTTTTAGTTTGTATTTGAAGAATATCGTTTTGTTAATCATACACTACTTTTAGCGTATACGTCAAACCTTTAGTACCTAATTAGGGATTAATAGTTGATTGACAACATTTTGGATTTTTTTCATGTTTTCCTTATATGCAGGTAAGTAAATAAATATAAGTAAATGAATGTGATGTTTCTAATTTGACGTTTCGATATCCGTAGAGTTACTTTTGTATCTCGATTTCATGTAAATTGGAATTGAGATCGTATTTGTGCCATTTTATGCTCATGAACACAACACTAGCGAATTAATATTTAGTCAATAACAAACAATAAATTATTACGTCGGTATCGATATGTTTATAATTCGCTAGTATTGTGTTTAAGAGTACAAACCGGTTTCAAGTTCCAATTTGCATGAAATATAGATTTACGAGTATCCCTACTGGTGCAATTGTTGTGAAATTTGACTTTCGACTACTTGACCGGAAGACGGATTATTTAGTCCAAATTATTTACTTCTTTGGAGCGAAATAAAATGGTGTACCCCGGGCCGCCTGTGTAGTGTCTAGAATAGACTATTTTGTCTTTGCCTGGCAGCTTGAAAGAGACGAGCACAGTTGAAAATGGTCATTACCAGCAATACCACTGATAATATGATGTGCAGCAACTACCGCCTTACCTATTCCTATCGCCATAATGACAACGTCATGTTCCGGACCGAACAATAGGGAAGCCACGATAGGACTCTTTTGGTTTATATCTTGTAAGTAAATTACTGAGTAGTCGGCTGTAAATATTCTGAATAGTGATTAATAACAGAGCTATACAAACTAGCAATCTTATTTGCATTTTGAAACTTTTATAATTATAAACGTAGTGTTCGTGCACATATTTAAAAACGATATTGTTTTATTTACTATAATTCTAATATTAAAAAAATCAATAAGCCCTCTCAAAACTTATATTTTATCTTTGAATCAACTCGATCGCGTCGGCTTCCGAACAAAAAATTCGCATAGAAATCAGACAATCTAGTCATATCTTATGATACTATAGAGATATATACACACATACATATGCCCACAGACACGACAAACTTATAACACACCTCTTTTTCCGTTGAGAGTTAGAAAAGGCGTACTTAATTTTAACATAAATATCTAATACCTACAACCCACACCATGATTATTATTTGAAATATAAAAAAAAAAACTACTTAATGTAGAGCTTTCAAATAGTAGATTCATGATCCACATTACTACGAATATTGATAAAAATGAAGT